>JASANB010000097.1:0-22807 GCA_030248155.1 Sabatieria punctata | reverse complement strand
TAATGTTTCAGCTTCAAATCTTAACTATTGTGTTTTATAGCAATCGATGCAATATTGACAGCGGTGTTAAACACTAATAACAAACATTAAGTTGGTAAGTATAGTTAAAACCGCGAATTAGCGTGTAAAAGTGCATAGGGACTATAGTGGTACGGGGAGTAGCGAAAACAAAGCGTGATTAAGCAGACCACCCACTATGTAAGCAAAGCAACCGGTCTGGCCGTGACCAGTCGAGTCTGCCGTTTCCAGTCGGTCGGTCGGTCTGATCAAAGCTCTTCTCGATGGAGAAATCGGAGGATTGTAGCGATTTGGAGCGTCAAAAATCAAACACCTCTAGCCACTGCTGCTGGTTTGGGGTCTGGGATGGGGCCTGTTTTGTCAGGTACTTCACAACTACCCTCTCCCTCTCTCTCTCTCTCTTTGTAGAACTGGCTTCTCTCTATTCTATCTATTCAGACCACCAATAAACCTAAGCTCTCCTCTTCTTGATGCATTAGCTGCACATTCGTATCTAAATTAATGAATCTGGCTTATGATGTTATTTTATTACTAGCATGGCAAACATGTTTTGTTTATGTATGCGCTTTGAAACATAAATGTGTTTGTTTCTTGGGAAACTAATTATGTTTTTATTTCTCTGTATGTTTTCACGTCAAATGTGTTTATATGTAATGTTTCTAACTAGAAACATAACCATATTTTTGCTATGAGAATTCATTATTTCATCTGCGCTTTGGTTTATGGCGCAAGAATTTCCCGAAATCTCGATTATTGGAGTTTTCCTCCTATAAGACCGGGTCTTATAACCGGAAAATTCCTAAATTTGGGGTCACATTTTTGCACCAGGGTCTTGTAGGTGGAAAATCTATATTTTACATTTAAAACTCCATGTGCTGCTTGAAAAACATGAAATACACATCTTCAATATGCTTACAGCAGCTATCTAAACCTATCAAATCAAGAATTTTACCACGATTACGTAGGTTTTAGTACGATTCTTGAACGACCTGAGTTAAAAACTCTATATTCATTAGTTATCTTGTAAAGATATACACGAAAACCCACCATTCTGAGGTTATACCCGCGTCTTGTAACAGGAAAATGCTCCCTGACAAACCCTGCTTTCTGACCACCTGCTATAAGACCCGGGTGCGAACTCACTGTACCACTATAAACTATGCTATTTTTATTATTATTACAAACCTTTTTAAACAAAAAAAAACCAGAATTTCAAGCTTGAATAATCGAAAATTAATCCAACATTTAAGTGAGTAAAAACCATTTCAAATTAAAATCTGCAGCAGCTGCTGTATTGTATGTGTGTTTCAGGTGGGAGATGTTCCTAATATGGAATTTTGTGCTGGACACTTACCACAAGATTGGCTTCAAGCATCTGGCGCTAATTATTGTATTGATTCTGTACAGTGTGTTCGGTGCCTGGCTCTTTCGTGAGTTGGAAGGAGTGCCTGACATGCAGACCAAGATGGAACGTTTTTTGAATGCCTCGACGACTTTAAACACAAAGCCAAGGCCAGATTACAGTATCTGCAGAGGCTAGAGGTACTGTAGAACCTCCATAAATGGCACCAGCACCGTTTATGGCTGGTACTGTTGTTTGTGTATACACATACACATACACATACACATTGAAAATTCCAATACACATTACCATACACAAACAGTACTCACAATGTGTATTTTTGTGTATGTGTATTTAATCAGCTAAAATCGATAAAATTTCCAACAGAATCGTAAAATTTCGACATTTTTGCTGCAGTAATAAGCAGTAGATATCCTCATGAGCCCTTCAAATGGCCTAAGTAACTCGATTTCAAAGCTATCCATTGTTTCAAGCAGCAGACATTGAGAGATTTGATTTTCTTAGTATTTCTGGCTCAAAATCTACCAAAAACTTTGCATTTTCAGTACAATACACATACACAAATATACACAAAAATACACAATGTTTTGTTGAATGTGTATACACAAATTACCATACACATTTGAAGGTAAATGTGTATACACATACACATACACATACACAAACGGAAAATCCAATACTAATGGCTGGTCGGCCATTGAAATTCTTAAAATCGTCCGCATTATGCTTGATGTGATGAAAGAGCGAATATGTGACATTTTTTTACATTAAACATGTGTCACAACTAGGGATGGGAACGAACATACGTACATGTAACAGGGGGTCTGGGGGTATGCCCTCCCAACTTAGGCCAGACCCCTCGAGACAATTTTTCCGACTCCCTCCGGTTTTTCTGTGCATTTGTGTGTGTGTATTTTAAATTTTAAATTTTGCAATGTGCATTCTAAATTTTCGTATTGAATGCGAATACGAAAATTACTGAATCATGGCGACGAAAATTAAATTGACCTAATACGAAAATCGATTTTCGTTACGAATTTTTTATTTTCGTTTGAGGTATAATTAACAACAAAACTTGCTGAATTTATATGTATTCAAATGGTTTTCAAGAGCATTTTTACTTAACAAAGCATACAGGTCATCCACCGAAGCGGGGTCCTGCGCCGGCCGGGGGTGTGAGCCCAAAATTTGGGAGGGAGTTGTGCGTTAAAAAACGCTCAAAAATCGCTATATTCGGCTAATTTTTGTTTCTGAAATTGCAAAAAATTGGAAAAATTTGCTCGAGAAATTACTTGCGAGAAAAATCGTCTCGGGGGGGCATCTGGAGGGGGTCTGCCCGAAGTCGGGTGGGGCAGGCCCCCAGACCTCCTGTTACATGTATTGTGTACGTACTGTATGTTTGGGCATTGCAAAAAGAGCATCAAACTATGTACAGTATGCTACGTTTAGCAATAAAATCGTGCTCAATTCAATTTTAGCATTTCAGAAGTAGAATTTTAGGTGTTTAGGAACAGAGAGAAGTAAAAGCTAGATGCTTCATCGCATTTTGAAACCATATGGCAATATACGAAAATTAAGTTTTTGGCTACAAAATTAACTCGTAATGTTGTAACGATGATTTTAATTATTTTCGTACTCGCACGAATAACGCATTTTAATTCAACGAATACGAAATTTACTTAGATTTAATTTTCGTGCCCAATTCCTAGTCATAAATAGGTACACACAAGTACATACCAGCGACAACTTTAAGCATCCTTTTACTGTATGTAGGGCTTATTTTTAAACTCACCTAAAAAAGTTAATGTCACAGTTTTGTAGATTATTACCAATTACGGAGGTTTTAAACTAACTGTATTTCAAACTGCCTTTGCAAAGATCTCCAAAGTGCAGAAAGTAATGTTTCATAGAACCTGTATAACTTTCTTACCCGTTACTGAACATTATAGTTACGACTAACGTGGGCAAATATTTATACGCATATGTATATGTATCGCAAAATATTTCTAAAACGAAGATGAATAATATTTGGTCTTAATGCAGACGATGCTAAACCGCAAATTTAACAAATTCTTCTGGGAAAGTTGAAGACATAGGCTCAAAATACAAAAAGAACCGAAGAAACTGCAAAAATATCTCAATTACCGTACAAAAGTGGCCAAAATGTGCTAAACTACTTACTGCAAAAATATACAAATGAAAATATACAATACAAACCGTTTGTATATCAAGTCTGTTTGTATATGTATATTGAATATTGCATCAACAGTCCGTTTGTATATGTAGTATATGTATATGCATATCCAAAACATTTGTATATATATACAAATTTGTATATGTAATGTACCATACATGTAACAGGTCATCCGCCAATGGGGGGAGGGGAGGGTTGGGGGGGTCTGGCGCCGGCCGGGGGGTCTGAGCCAAAATTTTGGGGGAGGGGTGGGCTCTAAAAAACGCTCAAAAATCGAAAAAATCGCTATTTTTTGGGTAAAAATTGCCAAAAATCGCTAATTTGGGCTGGAATACAGCTAAAAAGTGCTGTTTTGCAGGCGATTTTGGCAATTTTTGTGTGTGAAATTGTAAAAAATTGCAAAAATTTGCTCGAAAATTTACTTGCCAGAAAAATCGGAGGGGGGTCGGTGAAATCGTCTCGGGGGGGGGGGGGTCCCCATCCGGGGGGTCTGGCCTAAGTCGGGTGGGGGGCAGACCCCCAGACCCCCCTGTTACAAGTATGATATGTACTGTATATTTGAATATACAAACCCACACTAGTTGCGACGTTTACGATTGGTCAGGCTTTTAAACTATTCTAATTTAACAAAAGATTAAAAAAATTTGCTTCTCAGAAAATGTGGGGCTTATCTGGCCATATAGTCGGTCGGACAGATCTCTGTTGTCTGTAGGACTTATGGAGTATTGTTTTGAGAGTTTTAGGAGATCGAGGGAGCGCTGATTTCGGTTGAGCGAAAATTTATGGAGCGAAGGTCAGCGTTGGAGTGGTACGAAGGGCAAATTCACTGTGATTATGCAGAACCGACATTGGAAGAAACGCCCTGGACCTGGATGGGTAGTATGTTCTACGCTGGAACCCTCTACACTACCATAGGTACTACAACCAGCCTCTTAACCCCGTTTATGGCGTACATGTAACACATACATGGGCCGGAAAAATCCAGAGGGGGGTATAGAGACCTCGGGGGGATCCCAAAAAAGGCCAAAAAACGCATATTTTGCCTTAAATAGGTGAAAATTTTCTCCCTCCGGGAGGGGGGTGGGTGGAGGAGGGGGGTATAGCCGGCGAGGGGGAGGGGTATACCCCTTCACGTCCGGCCCATGTATGATGTAATAGGTCATCTGCCGAAGCGGGAGGGGGAAATTTTGGGAGGGGGTTTGGCACTAAAAAACGCTAAAAATCGCAAAAAATCGCAATTTTCGGCTAAAAATAACTTTTAAAAAACGCCAAAAAATCGCGCTAATTTGGGCTGAAATACAGCTAAAAAGTGCTGTAATTTCAGATTTAAAGCTTTTATCTAAAATAGTGTTCCAATATCAAAATTCGACGATATTCGATATCGATATTTTCAGCTCAACATCGATCGATATCGATATCGATATTTATAGTTAAGCTAGAAGATCTGAAAATTTGAAGGAGCAAACTGCACTCGCTGCTTATCAGTCAAGCGCTGATGCAATCTGAATCTGATATCAATTAAGTAGAGAATCGCAGAAAAGGTAGTGGCCCTTTTGAAGCCCTTCAATGACAAGGTTGACCTCTCTGGACGATACCCCCATCCTCATTAGGCACAAAGGAGCTAAGACAGAAGAAAGTAAGAATAATTGAAGAAGTTGCCTGTAAAACATCCAAAAACTCCATACGAATCTTGACAAAAATCGGTTTCTTATGAAATCGCCACACCACTTGTCAGTTTTACCATAGCCACTGTTTCAGGCTACGGTAACTTCGGTCCAGTGACCACTGGCGGTCGTGTGGCCACCATGATCTACTCGTTCATAGGAATTCCGATCACAGTCACTCTGCTCAACGACTGGGGCAACCTGATGTTCCAAGTTAGCTGCTTCCTCTGGCACAGCAGTCTACAGCTGCTGCGTCGGTGGCTCTTACGCGTGCGCTTCCTGAGGCACAACTGTGGTTGGTGTCTGCGAACGATGGAGACAGAGACCAAGACCGACGCCGAGGGTCAGCAGGTGCCGGTGCAGAATATTCCCTTCACTGTGGCCTTGCTGGTACTGGTGGTGTTCGTATGTGGCAGTGCAGCTCTCTATTGCATCTGGGAGGACTGGGACTACTTCACTGCCTTCTACTTCTTCTTCATCTCATTCACCACCATCGGTACCTACTCAAGGATTTGTATATATTCCAGCCTTCTAACTGTTCATTGTAGTTTTCCGTGTCACACGTCGTTCATTAAGAAGAGTGTTTACTAAGAATACACACGGAAAACTACAATGAACAGTTAGAAGGCTGGAATATATACAATTGTTCACTACCTACTGTTTGCGAAACTTCTGCCAGTCTGACAGCACTGGCACTTTATCACGCCGCTCTACCTCACTATTTAGATTTTTGTGGACTGGCAGTACGTTCCACAAAATCTAAATGGCGAGGCAGAGCGGCGTGATAAAGTGCCAGTGTTGTACCTGTCACATACAGTATACCATGTAGTCTCAAATAGACAGCTTCTTTAAAAAGGCTGAAAAATATAAGTCCAGTCTCAATTAGAAGCCCATAGGATACTATTTAAGACAAAACGAAAACCATTTTGGTGAGTTTTAGGTAAAGATGGTAAGTAATTAGGAACCTGGCATGTCATTTATGCTTTATGTTTTTTAATTTTGGTCAACAGTGTCCACTGTATGAACTGAAACCGTAATTATTATAAAAACAATTCATAGGGCGTGAATGGTCACAGAATCTTGCCGGGTAGTGAATACCGTTGTGCTGTTTGTAAAATTAGAAGCCCTGTCTTGAATAGAAACCCCTCTCGATCAGACGCCCATCTAAAAGACATATGAAAGAATAGAAGCCCAGGGCTTTCAATCGAGAATATACAGTATGTTGTTGGTTACTGTCAAATATAGTGAACTGTGCAGGTCAGTATAAGCTCTAATCCTAATAATCTCTTTTCCATACTCAGTTCGACTAAGAATGTTTCAAACTGGGCTCAAAAATAGTCCAAGACAGAAACATCTGGTACATTTACTAGAATGGAACTGTAATTAGTGCTTCTGGAACCCTATTCAGACATTTTGAAAGAAATTTTTGTATAAACGTAATACAGTTAGGCACTTAACGCCGTTTATGGTACCGACACCATAATATAAGGTGCCGGTACCATATATGGTACTGGTACCTAGGGTAGTGGTCCCATATATGGTGCCCCCACCTTCGGGGCCTGTGATGGTACCATATATGGTACCCCCACGTTCGAGGCCTGCGGTGGTACCATATATGGCGACGGTGCCATAAACGGCGTTCAGTGCCTGACAGTAATACAAACACCCATGTACATACAGTTAAGCTAAAAAATTGCAAGAATTTTGGCGAAACTCGACGGCGAAACGCTGTGGCGAATCCCCAATAGTGTCCAAACCAACAAACCCAGCCAGACAGGCCCTGGGCAGCCAATTACGTCATATCGGATGGAGAACGGTCAACCGTTGGCCTAAGCTCTTGCCGACCCCCTTGCGAAAACATCTGAACTGCTGCTGGCCCATTATTAACCCCTCCCTGTTGCAACAGTAGCCAGCAACACTGTGGTCCTACACCTTCCATTCTCTAGAGTAAGCTACGCTCGGGAGAGTTAAAAGCATTAATTATAATTATAAGCCCTTTTGGCCGTAACTCGACCCTAGTGGCGAAACTCCACGCGTTCCGCCATGGTGAAACGCCATCTTGCAATTTTTTCGAGCTTAACTGTAGAGTGTAGAGATTGTAGAACACAGTGTACATTACAGGTCTGGGGGATGTGACACCGGAGCGTCTGGAGTACTGGTTCTGCAGCTTCGTGCTGATTCTGCTGGGCCTGGCTGTGGTGGCCATGTCTCTGAATGTGATGCAGGCCAAGGTGGAGTCTCTCTTCAACGAACTGATTCATTCTATCGACCGTGAGTTCAAAGCATCGCTGAGCGATCCCGAGAAAGAAATGGTGGGCGAGGGCGAGGAGGCAACTGGAGTTGCCGCCATTGCGAAGAAACAGAGTCTCACTCAACGATTTCTCTTCCATTTGATGGGAGACCACAGGTGTAGCATGTCTGCCTAATTAGGTAGCTCAACAACAACAACAACCACAACTATGATGTTGATGATGATGATGACAGTGATGAGAAGGACAATGACAACAATAACAATGACAATGACAATGACAATGACAACAACGATGACAATGACAACAATGACAACGACAATGACAACAACGACAATGACAACAATGATGATGACAATGACAATGACAACAACGATGACAATGACAACGATGACAACGACAATAACAACAACAACAATGACAACAACGATGATGACAATGACAATGACAACAATGACAATAACAATGACAACGTTGACAATGACAATCACAGCAATAACAATGATAATTACAACGACAATGATGACAAAGATGACATTCAGACAAAGGGGCAAAGGGCAAAGGGGGAGGCTGGGGGGGTTGGCCCCCCTCAGGTTCTGACCTACCCCCCTCAGCCGGCCGCTACCCCCTCAGGAATTTTTTGGAAGAATTTTGTATAAAAGTTATGATAAAAATATGCCTGGATTAGGTGTAAATGAGCTCAGAATAGCTTATTTTAGTGAAAAATAAGCCAAAAAACCTTCATTTTAGCCAAAAAACGGACTTTTTGGCTTACCACCCCCTCGGCCCCGTTCAGGCGCTCCTACCCCCCCACCCCTCAGCCCCCCTTAGGATTTGAAAATTCTACCCCCCCCTCAGCCGAAATGCTAGCCCATGCCTGATGACATTGACAACGATGGCAAGGACAATGACAACAACCACAATAACAATGATGACAAGACAATGACAGCAACGAAGATGACAATCACAATGACAACAACGACAATGACAATGACAATGACAATGACAATGACAACGATGACATTGACAGCAATGATGACAACAATGATGACATTGACAATGACAGCAATGTCAATGACAATGAAGACAATGACAACAACCACTATGACAATGAAAACGAGAACAAAATTTTGAACATTATATGTTGTAGAAGGCCCTTATTTTCATCAATTTTCTGTGTGAAGTTCATTTAAAACGAGAGGAATAGCGCTGGCTCTATTTCAGCAAGAAAATCTTGCAACAGAAGTTTGAGGAGAAAGCTAAACTGCGCAACAAGATGACGCAGACGCAGGTGGTTCGGGTGGACGCAGAGATGCAGACCACGGACGGGGACGTGTGGGAGGACGCCAAGGAACAGTTGAACCCTGGGGAAGAGGTGACCATTGGGGGACCGGCCACCACGCTGGCCACCTCCCCTCCGCCTAAGAGCAGAAAGTACATCTACAATATTTACGACTGACCTAACTAACGCCTATACTAATTTTAGAACCAACTTCTTTACTGTTGCTTACGACTGAGTGCTTTTCACACCACTCTCATGCTCACTGCCTTCTTTGTGTAAACCAACTACTGTATCTGTGCAAAGAATAAATCAGTTTACACTTGCCTAATCAGTTACAGTAGAACCTTCATGCTCACCATGACCAAGAACGAAACAGGTCCATTTATGGGAGGTGACCTTAGAGATGTGCACAGGCCGAGCATAACTTTGTGAGAGGCGGGCCGGGCCGGGCATGTACAGAGCATAAATTTTAGAAATTTAGGATACATTTTGCGAAAAGTCAGGTTTGAAGGGGCAAGCAGGGTCATCTCACGGATCTGGCTGATATTATTATATGTTAAAATAGAGCTCAGTGGAAGACCAACAACCGGAGCTACACTCCCTCAAAGTTTGATCGGCAGGGATTTTCGGGCTCACTTTCTGGTGTCTGACAGTCTCCATTCAAATCATCACCCCTCATTCGTGTTTTTAAGCTGGGATCAAGACTCGCATATGGTTTTGTAGCTGTTCCAATGGCCTTTCATTTTCTGATACTCCCGTTCCAGATCGTAGCTGGTTAACGAGCACTTTTTGTTCAGTGGGGTAAAAGAAAATGAAACATCGTTCAGACTACCTCCATTCGTACTGTACGTTTGATCCATGTGATTAGCCAGAAATGGCTATATCGTTCGAAGAGATAAAGTCTAAAGTCTAGGGTTTCAGAGTACACAAATGCATAACAACTAAAGCCAAACAAATTATTTTACGTTTCTGAAGCCAAAATCACTGTTTCTTAAGACCGGTCTAGCTACTGTTTCAAGAACACTAATTTGAGTTTCAGAAGGTTAATTAATGTTCTACAAGACTACATACGGTTCTAGAAAGAAACCGTGATTACAAATTCAGAAGGTCTTTCAAATTGTCACTTTGCACATTAGAACAGTGATGAAGATGGATATTTTTTCGAAAAATTTCTTTCGCTTGCAGTTTTCCCGCTTTTTCCCACCCTACAACTAGGTATGGCCAATGGTTTTCAAAAATTCACGCTACAGCAAAAAATATGCTAAAACCGCCGATAACATGACCGGATGCGATAATTTACGCAAAAAACCGCACTTGATTCCATGAAAAATTAGAAAAATGCGATCTAAAAACATCCATCTGCGAAGAACTTTTGTACGGCGCACTTGGTACCATTTTTAATTATGGGCAACAGATTTGAATAACTCGGGCTACAAGCAAAAATTCATGCTAAAACGGCAATAGCATGACTGGATGCGATTATTTGCGCAAAAAACCGCGCTTAATTTCATGAAGAATTGGAGAAATGCGGGTTCAAAACAGCCGCGTGGGTCAAACCGCGTAAATTAGTGTTTATAACTTGGTCGCCGTCCCAGCGGTGGCTGATTTTCTATGGCGCGAGTTACGAAGGTGAAACCAACTTGATTGTTTAAAATCTACTAGAAAGGTGTGAATATTCGTCGCCCAGCAAAATTAATGCAAAAACTATGATTGCAAGTGTTGGGTACAATAAAAGCCTGAAATGGCAAAAATTAAGGGTTACAGAAACTTCAACACCGTTTGTGGGGTTAACGGCAAAGAGCAGAGAGCAAATTCTTATATCATTCGAAAGTCTGAAGTCTACTGTACACGCAGAATTTTGAAGCATTCTTTCCTTTGGCTGATTGCGTGTGTAAAAGTAAATCAAAGGAGGGTATAGAGATATGCATAGTATAACTCTAAATGACCACTCCCTTTTTCGACCTTTACTAAAACGATTAGTTTTCGGTGATTTCTTTATCGATTTGGCGCAGATTTTGAGATTTATAGAAGATGAACACAATTCACTGCGTGTCGCACTCTTTCCATCCAAACTAAAGTCTGTTTGCTAGTGCTCCACACGGCCACTACACCGCTTTTTCTAGGACGCAATTTTGGGCCTATTTTTGCTTACATTAGCTTCAGACACGAAAATTGGTAAAACAGTGATTTTTTGGCTGTATCTGTGCTTATTTAAATTAGCAGTTTTCAGCGATTTTTAGCCCAGAATACCGATTTTTGAGCGATTTTGACTGTTAATTGATTGATTACTTGGGTAACCGATTTTTTGGTGATTCGTCCCATTTAGGCAGTTTCTACTGCACGTCGTATGTTCCTAGTGAACAAAGTAAAAAGTTTTGAACCAAGAGGGCTCAAAATGATAGCTTATGTAGGTGGGCCTTTTGTGGTTAGAACTGAGTGATGGTGTTTCAGAATTAAAGCTATGTTTCATGCTCCAGTTAAGAGAGGTGTACATGTACAACAAGCAATACGCAGTGAACCTGAACACGCAAGTGTACAGTAATAGAAGTACAAAGTAACGTTAATTGCGATACAAGTCAAGGAAAAGGCATTGAGTTAAGCCATAATAGCTGTTTTATAACCGAAGCCTATCTACTATTAGTAAAACACGAAATATTTAAGCGACTGACTGCCTCTTTGAAGATTTTAACGGATCGGGAATGGACCACATTATCAGGTAAACTGTTCCATATCGGGACAACTCTACAAGCAACAGCAAGCTAAACTCTGCAAGCTAAACGGAACAAAATACAAAAGGTAACCATTCTTTCCCAATATAGCAGAAGTTTCTCTGCATATCGCATTATAGAGAGTAATATTAATGAGTAAAGAGGAAATTTTGAGTTTGTAATTGGTGTTTCGAATGAATTGACACAAAAAACACGCCAGAACATAAATTAATACAATTCTGGTATAGTATGATTTTAGTAGTGTTGTTATGACTACTAGTCAAAGTCAAAGTCATAGTTAATACTTTTGTGATATTGCAGTCAAACGGACAGGTAGTCAAAGTCAAAGTTTGACTACCTTCGTTACCATAAATACGTAGTCAAACGAAGACCAGGTAGTCAAACCGTTTGACTATGACTACGTTTTGTTATAGGAGGCAAGGTTTTCAGGCATATTTTACCACTTTTCGCTGTTCGCAACAGCGAATTTGACAAATTTGATGCATTTTTAAGCACTGTAAAACACCAACCAGCATTTTATTCTTAAATTCTGAAAAGAATGAAGCATCAGTCAGTGAATCTCTACTTGATTCAAGTTCCGCAGGTCCAAGATTAAAATTATGATATACAGTAAAGTGTGTACACCTTTTGGTTAAAGAAACAAGAATTGGCTTAAAACACAAAGGGCGTTTTATTCTATTATTCTACAGCGTTTTTTGCAGAGCATGCTGTTTTTGGTTTAAAATGAAAATTTTGGAGGGAAAAGAACAATGTTTTAGCGCCCAACCACTGTTTATTTCAAAGTGAATGATTTATTGATGGAATAACACCCATTTCAGGCTGTCGCCTTTAACTGAAACATGATAAATCCCTGAAAACGTGAACTTGGCTCTGTTTCAAAAAGTAGTCAAAGTAGTCAAACCGGTGGTCATCATAGTCAAACGGTTTGACTACGATATAGTCAAATTTGACTACTCTGGTATTGTACTCAAACGGACGGTAGTCATAGTCATAGTCAAACGGAAATTTTGGTATTGTAACAACACTAGATTTTAGTAGGTATACCAGATTCAGTCTTCTTTGAATATGGTATAGTAGAGATATGATCGGGAAACGAGAGTACCAGAAAATGAAAGACCATTGGAACGGTTATAAAACCATATGCGAGTCGGGATCCTATTGTGGGCAGGTATTGGAAAAATATCTAATATCAGGTATCAGGTACAGATATTTCAAAAACACCCAATCAGGTATTAAGTATAGGTAGGTATTCACAAAAATACAGGTATCAGATGTTAAGTATCAGGTATTTGCCCATAAAAGTCAAAAACTGGATTTTAGCCGAAAAATCGCCCAGATTACCAATTCAGTCTCAAAAGTCAGCTAAAATCAGATTAGTCCAGTCATTTTATATTTTTTTCCTTATGGAACTGCACAAACTGCTAAAAATCCACTCTCAAAATATCACAAGGGTGTGCAATCACTTTGCACATCCATCTCTGGTGGTTTATCTTTGTTACTTAGAGTGTGGCTTCTCATAATTTACCCATAGAGTGTGTCCCTATTTGTCTTCGCCTTTATTCATTGGCTTACTCAGGATTTTGCAAAAAGGAAGTATACAATTTTTAGATCTCTGGTTAGGCGTTGGGCCATGGCCCAATCAGGGCGAGAAAAATTTGGCAAAAATGGCTTGAGAATCGCTTTTGAAAGCATTCTGAGTATAGTATTAGCCGAAATTAGGAGGTATTGTAGTCTAAAGTGGCCTGGTTTGGGCAACGGCCCAAGCAGGGCGAGAAAAATTTGAAAAAAAATAGCTTCCTACACGCTTTTTTTATGAACAAATCGGTTGTAACCTAACATTTGTTGCCTTCTGTTTGAACCTGATACCTGTACCTGTTTTAGTCCAAAAATACCCAAAATCAGGTATAGGTACAGTTCGAAAGTACCCGATCAGGTAACAGGTGGGTATTGCAAATCTACCCGATAATCAGGTACAGGTACAGGTATACCCGATCCACAGTACGGGATCCTAGCTTAAGAAACGAATGAAGGGTGATCGTTTGAATGGAGACTGTCAGACATCAGAAAATCAGCCCGAAAATATATTTCGATACCAGCCAGATCCGTGAGATGCCCCCTGCTTGCCCCTCTCTTCGGCACCTAAGCTGACTTTCTCGAAAAATGCATCTTTAATAGCGACCTTTTCAATTTATAATTCACAATTTACTCGGCAAACGCTACTTTAATCGTACATGTACGTAGAGGGGAACCACCCCCCTAATCGGCATCCCTAAACATGAAGAGTGCTCGATGGGACAGATCTATATAGAGTCTGTGCGTAGGTAAAGGATGAACTGAGGTTGTGTGCTGTTTTTAAAGCCATTACTTTTTGCTTGACCAGCTCTTAGACACATGCAGAGTGCATAGCAACCCAGGGGCCATTTGGCCTACACAATGTCGGTTATCTGGTTGGTAGTGGCGGACGTTTACCAGCGATTTCGCCTTAAACATCTCTTTCTCTCGCTCGCACTACTCGCTTACACTGCCTTAGGGGGCTGGCTGTTCAGTGCTTTGGAGAGTGAACAGGAGGATAGAATAAATAGAGAGATTTTAGAGAAGGAATTGACTCTTTATTACAATGCAATTAAGCAGCGGAGACTAATTTCGGAGGTTAATAAGGTGAGATTATTAGGTTCGTATTAGTTTGTATTTTTCTTACAGGAGAAATCTGTGATTTCAGCAGGTCAATTCGAGTTCGAACTATTCGCAATCGCTGAAATGGTGTTTGGCAGAAACAGAAACTGAAATACCGAGGGAACTGAAGAAACGATGGGATATTTGGGGAGGAATGTTTTACGCTACCACCATCTACACCACCATAGGTAATCAAGATTGTTCAAAGTTTTCAGCTTCTAGTAGTTGCCATTACACAGTGGACCATTTACCAAACGTTTTACAAGTTTTTTTAAATCGAAATATAATGAATTAAGTTGATTCGTGTACAGGTTATTCAAAAACGGGAATTTAATTCCAGCTTTAGTTTGAGCAGAGGGATCCTTTAGTTTTTGGTTTCATTTAAAAGAGAGTGCAATGGCGGATCGATTGGTTGGCCTGGCCGCTGGCAAAAACAAGCCACGGAGTCGGGTACTGTAACGGTGTAAAGTGAGCAACTTCAGTGTACTGCTTTTTTATTCTGGTTTTCAGTTATTTGATGTTTTTATCATGTTTTTGCCTCAAATTCTAAGTGGTACGTGTGTGCTAAGTTTCACACCAAGCTCAGTGTACCTCTAGTAAATATCAACCAAGAGCTGAATGCCATACTTGGAGAAGAGGCGCAAACCACAGTTCCAGGCATTCTTTCAACTGATATGGAGTGCTTGTTCGAAAACGCTATACCAACTTGTGGATTTGGGTTTTACTTAGGGCTTCTTCTTCAAGTATAGCATTCAGCTCTTGATTGATAGGCACTGGACTGGAGGCACACTGAGCTTTGTGCGAAAGTTAGGGAACACTTTTCACTCCGTATTTGAGCAAAAGCATGATAAAAACATTACAAAACTGAAAACCAGAATAATGAAAAAGTAGTGTACTGAGGTTGCTCACTTTACTCTGTTACAGTACCCGACTCGGTGGCTTGTTTTGCGAGATGACCAACCAATCGATCGGCCATTGCACACTCTTTTAAACGAAACCGAAAGCTAAACGATCCGTCTGCTCAAACTAAAGTTGGAAGTAAATTCCCATTTCTTGGACAACCTGACAGGTACTAGGTATGGCCAATGGTTTTCAGAAATTCATGCTACAGCAAAAAAATGTGCTAAAACCGCCGATAACATGACCGGATACGATAATTTACGCAAAAAACCGCACTTGATTCCATGAAAAATTAGAAACATGCGATCTAAAAACATCCGTCTGCGAAGAACTTTTGTATGGCGCACTTGGTACCATTTTTATTTATGGGCAACAGATTTGAATAACTGGCGCTACAAGCAAAAATTTATGCTAAAACGGCAATAGCATGACCGGATGCGATTATTTACGCAAAAAACCGCACTTAATTTCATGAAGAATTAGAGAAATGCGGGTTCAAAACAGCCGCGTGGGTCAAATCGCGTAAATTTGTGTTTATAACTTGGTCGTCGTCCCAGCGGTGGCTGATTTTCTGTGACGCGAGTTACGAAGGTGCAACCAACTTGATTGTTTAAAATCTACTAGAAAGATGTGAATAATCGTCGCACAGCTAAATTAATGCAAAAAAGTATGATTGCAAGTGTTGGGTACAATAAAAGCCAGAAATGGCAAAAATTAAGGGTTACAGAAACTTCAACACCGTTTGTGGGGTTAACGGCAAAGAAAAGAGAGCCAATTCTTATATCAGTCAAAAGCCTGAAGTTTACTGTACACGGAACCGATTGAACATCTTGCGCCGAATTCAATGTTTTTTCACAAGAATGAGGAACATGCAACGAGTAGGGATGGGCACGTAAATTAATTTTCGTAACGCGTAACGTAAATTAAGCGCCGATTTTTAATTTACGTTACGCTTAACAATTACCGTAATTAAAAAATCCGGATACGGAAATTAAACGAATACGAAAATTAAAATTTAGCAATACGTAAATTAATTTCCGTACGTGAATTAATTTACGTTCCTAGCGTAAAACAGATTTTTCTGTTGAATCCTGAGCCCACCGCATTGTTTCGTTGTATTATAGGCATATTTTTGGTTACTACTGAAACTTAAATGCGACTTTTAAGGTTAATTTTTCGAAAATTTTTCGCCCTTGTCGCACAGAAGCCCAATCCCACTCTTCGAACTGCTAAACCGGTTAATTTCGGTCAATTTCACGGTCGAAATATCTTGTAGATACGTTTTTGAAGGCTTGAATTTGTCAATATGTTATCTCCCTGTATAAGAAAATAGGCAGAAAAGCCAGGCAACTATAAATTCATGTGTAGGTGTTGTACTACTGTTGGAAAGTTCAGGGTTGAAAAATAGGTTCAGGTTCAAGTCAAAGCCAACATCGAAATTTCAGGTTCAAGTCCATCTTCTAAAAAACCTGGACAATAGGTTCAGGTTCAAGTCCACCGTTATCTCCAAAAACTGTAGATATTTTGCGCTGCTTGCAACTTTTCTGAGCTATAAGCCTTTCTACTGGCAGAAAAACATACATCAGACTTTACAGGGCAGTGTACAGTTTCAGTTTGAAAATAGGTATAAAAACATGAAATCTTTAAAATTTTGTGCAATCCAACCGGAAATTTTACATAGTTTGCCTAAAAATTGCAGTTGAAATTTGAACCTTTTGAGAAAGTCCAATAAAACGGAACAGGTTCAACTCCGGCTGAAATAAAAAAATAGGTTAAGGTTCAGGTTAAAGTCCACAAATTTCAGGTTAAAAACCTATTAATAGATCCAGGTTCAGTGGGACTTGCCAACAGCATGTTGTACATTTAAAATGCATTCAAACAGAGAAGTGAAGTTACATAGTTTTCTTCACTACTAATCTTATATGTAAGTACTGTCATACGTTTAACCAGGGATGTGAGGTGGGAAAAAAACACCGGAAAAAAACTGTTTTTTTCCGGAAAAAAACCGGTTTTTTTCCTAAGGGTCGGAAAAAAACATAAATCGCGGAAAAAAACTCAAGCTAAAAATAGCTAATTTACGTCATTTTTCGTTTAAAAAATGGACTTTTGCTATGTATAATAGGCCATACTGACTCAAAACTGTTAGAAAAACAACAAAAAAGACCAAATTTGGCATGAAAAAACAAAAATGCAAACTGCTGTAAGAAAATTTGCATATAGCGTTATTTATGGAACCTGTCAGGCACTGTTTCATGCCTGTTTCGTGATTTATATCAATGTAACACGTGTATTTCTGGTCTAACAAGACTGAGGAAGGCGCTAGAAAGCGTTAGGAATCATAAAACCAGCCTAGGATACTCAGAACTTGGGCTGGAGTTTTTTTCCGCGATTTAGGAAAAAAACCGGAAAAAAACTGGAAAAAAACAGGCCGAGGTTTATTTCGGAAAAATATACAACCCTGCGTTTAACCATCAGTGCGGTGTGCGGTAGGTAGACTACAGTCTGCAGAACGTACGTTAGTTGGCTAGTTGCTGCGCAGTTATAAAACCATCAGCAGCTACAGTAATTCAGCCAAAAAACATACCCACATTTCATTCCTTCCTTTTGGTGTGAAGTTAGATTTCAAAAATACGAATGCAATTCCGATCGAACAAACACAGAATTAAAATTTGCATTGCATACAGTTCATTTTATAATTTTTTCCGCGATATTCGATTGCTACTACCTACTAGCAATTTTTGAAGAAATACGAAAATTAATTTACGTTTGGCTGGAATCTTATTCGTTACGACGTTACGGAAATTAATTTACGGCGTTACAGCAAAAAATTGGCCGTTTTAATTTCCGTAACACGTTACGAGTACGGAAATTAAAACCTGGTAAAACAGAAATAACGTGTACGTAAATTACCGATTTTAATTTACGTTGCCCATCCCTAGCAACGAGTCCACGAAAAAGCCGATTTTCAGTAGTTAAGAAAGAATCCAATTTGTGGGAACCGCGTCAAACTGCGCAAAGAAAAAGAGTGGTGGCATATAGGTAACAAGTTACGCTGATTTCAAATCCGGTTGAACAAAATTTGAATCAAGTCTCCTTTTAGCAGAAAATGGACATTGAAAAACGACGAATTCAGTTTTCGAGAGGAAAATGCCCTTTAACGGCTGAATTATGATTCAAAATTCATCTTATTCGATAGCTCACACTCTGTTTCATATAAATACATCACATCCTCCTATCAATAACGGAACACAAAAAAGCATTTGCGCTTGAAGTTGCAAAAACCACTTTGGACCACTTTTCGGCTGTGTTTTTGTATTTTCTATTCCGCGCCGCGCGAACGTGCTTTGGCCATCCCTACAGGTACACAGCATTGCATACAGCAATGTTTCAAGTTCTGTTCATCAAAGAAATCGAAACGATTCAATTAATGAGTGTTCAAATTCTTTGCAAAAACTCAAAAGTTCTCTCTCTATAACTAGCAACAAGCCAACAAAATACGGTTCAGGTTACGGTAACTTATACCCAACCACAACTACCACACGTCTGGTAACCATGTTCTACGCCTTATGTGGAATGCCTTTGGTGATAACAATTTTGAACGACTGGGGCACACTCTTATTTCTGCTAATTTGTCGAGTTTGGAACTCAGCTACACACTTGGCCGGTTCCTGCTTAAGAAAATGTAAACGACGCTCCAAGCCAGATGGAAAAATCAACTACATCGAGGAGGACGGTACACTGCAAGTGAAAAACGTGCCGCTAACCCTGGCTTTGTTGGTATTGGTGTTCTGGATCTGTCTCTGCGCTGGCATCTACTGTATTTGGGAAGAGTGGTCCTACTGGACTTCCCTCTACTTCTTCTTTATTTCTTTGACCACAATAGGTAATGTTTTTGGTCTGTCTGATCGATCGCTAAATTCCATTAGAGGCATTTTAGCCTAAAAGTAATGATTTCTTAGCCAGTTTGTTAGTACTGGAGTTGCTAGTTGTACTTGCATTTTCGGTCGGGAGTTCCTAAACTGTCTCAGGGGGTAGTGAGTGAGGGGAGTTGATATTTTTGAGGGGTTAAACCCTAGAACGTAGAACATAACATGTATAGGTAAATTTCTTTGTTCAGGATTGGGGGATGTGGTACCCGAGCACTTGGACAAAGCGATGATGGGTTTTGTGTTGGTGTTGTTGGGTTTAGCTATGGTTGGAATGTCGCTGAATGTCATTCAAGCTAAATTGGAGACTTTGTTTGGTAGTTTCGAGGAAACCATTGATGAGGTACATTGGTTTGTTAATTTAGGCCTGTTTTTTGGAACATCTAAAATATTTTTTGTCAGTTTTCTTCCATGTTTATTCGTTCTGTTTTATTCAATATCTTTGCTTAACACTGGTCAAATCGCCGTATGTCCTAGGACGTACTAGTGCGAAAACCCGAATTTGTGAAATTCCGACCACAAAAAATCAATGACTAAGAATTTGTAACGAATTCGCGGCGACTAGAAGTTTAACAGGACAAGATTCGTGTTTTAACATGCATTTTTCGAGAAAGTCAACTTAGCTATAAGGGAAGGTGTTTAAGCACTTTTTTCGCGGATCCGGCTGGTGTCCAAATATGTTAAAATAGATGTCAAACGAACACCAATGGTGAATGTGTTCGAACACCAGCGAACCCCTAGAACCTGAGCTGTACCCCCCCAAAGTTGGGTCGGTAGGCCCTTTTCGGCTCTTTTCTCTACATTTACTCAAACAATTATCATTCACTCGTTTCTCAAGATTCAGAATAGGCGTGCACATGGTTGGATAGCCCTGACAGTTGCCTTTCAGACGCTGCACACAGCGCTTCCCGGAACGTATCCGGTTAGCGAGATATTCTCCGAAAACTACGAAATTTAGCGAACTTCCGACTCGATTTTTTTCCCGAAAAATCGCTGTAACTTCTGCCATATATGCGGGGTCAAGCTGATTTTCGCTAAAAGGTTAAAACACGAAATGCCAAACAAAATTTGCCTATTTCGGAGGCAAATTTTGGGGATAGGGAGGGTGTTTTGCAATTTAAAGCCAGTCAAAAAATTCTTTTTGCTCAGAATAAAAAACAAACACACTATTCTGGTGCAGTTTTACTAGCTGATTATGAACATGAACTCAGTTTGGCTGGATTCCTTTTGGTTCGGGAGAAATTTGCATCCAAATCTTCTCGAGTGGCTGTATTTCTAAAGTGGCACTGCTCATTAGCTTGAGCAAGAACCATGCTAGAAAGCAGTTTTTCTTATGTAGTTTTTGATGCTGATTCTGAAGATAACCATATTTTTATCTACATTGAGCAGTTCTGAAGATATGGGCATTTTGAGAGTTTGCACTTGGTATGCAATGGTGGTTTGAAATGTTACTCAATTCTGTCATATGCTAGATACGAAGCCATGGAATCATCATCACCTAATGCAGTTTTTCCCGCTGATTATGAAAATTACCTCAATTTGTCTATCAGACGGCTTCTGAGTGAGTTACTTAGGCCTTAGTGATTGATTGATTGAATGTCGAGAAAAGGGCCGAAAAGGGGCTACCGACCCAACTTTGGGGAGTACAGCTCCGGTTCTAGGGGGTCAATGATGTTCGAACATGCCCTGTTGGTGTTCGTTTTACATGTATTTTAACATGTTTGGTGGATTAAGGGATTGACCTGAGCCATTAATTGCTGCCATGAAGTTGATATAAAAGAGATGTGCAGAACTGTTCAGTCATTCTGTGTGCTGTTTTGTCAGACAGTTGTGGCGCCAACATGTCTGCAAGCAAGGTAGGACCTCGATGTCCTCTGTATGTTGTTTGTTTGGTTAGTCAAGGCTGGCAGTATTGATGAAACTCCCTGAAAAGGGCGGAATCCAGCTGCAGCTAGATTTTAGAGACTGCAACGGTTTCTGTTATTCATCCTGCAGCTCAATGACTTGAGTGGAGTCTTGTGTTGTCCAATTTCAGCTTTACTTGGTAGCACTTTGCTGAAGAGCCCAGCTACTGAGACTGTGTTCAGGTCCAAAGTTAAAGGGCGAAACCTGAATGCAGTTGGATCTCGAAGGCATTTGACCCTCCAGACACTTGATGCTATTGCAGAGTGAATGGTTGGTTTTAATGCTGGAGAGAGACACTGTTTATTTGTTGTGTTCAATGTTGCTCTTAGTATCACTAAGTCTGAGCTGAAAGTTAAAGGTGGTCCAGAATATAGCTGATTTGGTCAGCCTATTTTCTGGATTACATATACATATCTATATGGTTTACAAGGACTTGCCCTTCAAAGAAATTTGCAAAACTATTTAAACAATTTGGATACCAGCCGGATCCGCGAAAAAAGTTGCTTGAACATCCTAAGTTGACTTTCTCCCAAAATGGATGTTAAGAATTTGAGAATTTAATGAAACTGTACGAATTTGCACTTTATGCGTGCTAAAAGATACAATTCACATCGGCCGGCAGGAATTTAACTTTGGCACACGAATTTACTGCAAATCCAGCAAAAAATGTCGTCCAAAACCTAGGGATCAGGATGGATTCGCAGATGACTCGTTAGTAATTATGTACAAAATTGCCAATTTTACAGTCGTCGCGAAGGAGTTAAGTTTTATACTCAGATATAAATAAAAAGGTATCACCATGTTTCAATTATTGCAGCCTATCTCTTTCTATATCTTAGTAATAATTTATATACTGCACAAATTCATACATGTAATAGGCGGGGTCTTCCCCCACCTGACTTTGACTTTGACTGGCCAGGACCCCCGAGACGGTTTTTTCCTTCGAAGCAATTTTTTCAGCAAATTCTTACACTTTTTCCAATTTCAGATACGCCATTGATTCAGATAGAAATTGCTAAAATCGCCTTTAAAGCAGTACGTTTTAGCTGTATTTGAGTTGAAGTTAGCGATTTTTGACGATATGAGTGGTGCTTTGATTAAAAGCGTAGCAGAGTGAAATCTTTTCTGACAATTTTGAAGCATTCTTTTCTCTGATTGATTGTGTGTGCAAGAGTAAATCATATGAGGGTGCAGAAGACACAGTACAGATTTTGAAAAATGTCCACTCCTTTTTCGACCGTTACTGAAACGATGCATTCTCAGACATTTCATCATTGATTCGGCTGAGATCTTTGGGATTTATTAAATAATAACTAATATTTCATTGCGTAAGGCACCTAAACTCAAGTTCCATTTGCTGACCTCTCATCGACCATGGCCAGACGGCCACTACAGCGACTTCTCTTGGACCCAATTTTTGGGATAATTTTTCTGCATAGCTTTAGATGCGAAAATTGCTAAAACAGCGATGTTTTAGCTATCTCTCTAGCTACATTAACACATTTTAGCGATTTTTACCTGAGATAGCTCTTTTTGAGCGATTTTAAATGTAAATTGGTCACTTGGAATCATCGATTTTTTTCTAGATTCGTCGAATGTATGGAGTTTCAACGGCATGCCTTAGTGAGCAAAGGCAAAAATTTTGAACTAAGACGGCATAAAATGATAGGTTAGGTAGGCCTTTTCTGGTTAGAACTGAGTCTCGAGTGCTTGGGAAGAAAAGCTATGTTTCATGCTCTGGTTAACAAAGCTGCAACGCTAACATTTTTTTAATCATAACACACTTGCGTATTTTGTCTTGCTGCATATAGTGTATTGTTAGCTTTGAATTCCTTTTGTTTTCTTTTGATCTGTTACAGTAACTTTGTACTGCTTGTACTGTAGTTTGTGTGCATGCTGTGATA
>JASANB010000096.1:0-48616 GCA_030248155.1 Sabatieria punctata | reverse complement strand
CCCCCCTTGCCCATGTCAACCCAGGACATGCCTGCCAAGGCTTTGAGGATGGCGTTTTTTCTAGCGAAGGTTTTTGGCGTTGACACTGGCCACGTACTGCCTGAAAGTTGAAGTTGAGTGTCGAAGATTACTCCAGGAATTTGGGGGACTTGTTTAGAGGTAGCTCTCGTCGGTATAGGAACAACTTCGGGAGGTAGTTAGAGTGATGGTGGTCTGGCGTAAAAAAAGAGTGACTGAGGATTTTTGAAGGGAGATGTAGTCTCAACTATGGTTATGCTCGAAAAAGTTATGTCGGGTACCGCGGTGCGAACCATAACTTATGACCGATGACTGTTCGTTTTTCACACGACCGACTGGGCGCAGTGCAGCACGCCTCCGAAAGCGTAGAGAAGACCGACTCAAATAATTATCTGCCAAAACTAACGTCAAAAGCTGAGAGGACAGAGAAACAAGCTTATTATACCTCTAGCGTTGGGTGTTACTGTATGTTCGGCCGTCATTGGCAAGGTTTCTCATCCATTAGTTAGCAAGGTGCGTTTGTAAAGCGCGGGCTTAAGCCCTACTTAGATGAACAGGAGGTATACTTAATTATGAAATTGAAAACTACAGTACTTCTTCAGCCGAAAGAAACTATAGTGAAGAGATAACTCGAATTTCAAATTTTGAACACAGACTACTGAATGTGGTATCAAACGACTGCTGACGATCTCCTGATTATTATTTTACACATCAACATCTAATTACTGCATGCTATATCACGTTCTACCCCCCAGATTCTGCGTTTTGGGCGTGTGGTCAAATCCGGTAAATGGCCACAAGGGCAGTCCTCATGCAGGTGAATAGCGGTCTCAGCATTGCAGCCGCCGATCAGATGGCTCATATGGACGCGACGAAGCAGATGGTCCATAGAGTGCGTAAGGCAAGCCAAACAGCACCAGTAGCTGTTGGGCAGACGGGGAGGGAGGATCTAGTCATTCCAGCCGCGTACACAACATACGAGAAGGAGCTTGGCGAACGTGCGTTTTTCAGTTTTACCATCAATTTCCGCTAACACTTCATTTATGATAAGGGGAATCCGAAAAACTAGGGGCTATATTAGTTAGCCGCAGCAGATTAGACTTCGTAATTGTAAACTGGGCACGTATTTTAGTAACATAACATAACAGCTCAATATTTTAGTGGAACACTTCCTTCTGTTTGACAGTGCCGTTGAGGTTGAGAACCGGCGTCCGGAAGAAAGAGTGCTGTTTTTCTCGACGCAGCGAACCTGTCATTTCTGCGCGACTCACTGGAATGGTTGGCTGACGGGACTTGGGATACAGAGACCCCTTTTCGAGCAGCCGTGCAGCATTCACGGCAAATAGTGAGTTTCTCAATGTAGTCCACTAATAGACAGTGTTGCCAAAAAACGGAATGGAGGACCAAGACATTTTATCGTGATATGTTTGAATTTCGTGCACATAACTTGATTACGCATAGACAAACTACTATGTACACATTAATTACTTTCAGCCACGGTCGTACTTATTATTACTACGGTTATGCATTGCTCCCGAACAAGCGTGAAGAAACATAGACATGTGCTGGCTAAGCTGAAAGAGCTTCAATAAGACCTAAACCCGCAGCTGATAATGACGGACTTTCAGCTGGCGTCCATTAATGGCTTTGCAGCCGAGTTTCCGCAAGCCCAGCAGACCGATTGCTTGTTCCATTTGGGACAAAGCCACTTCCGAAAGATACAGTTGGGTTTGCAAGGGAGAGGTATATTTTTTGTTCCCGTTTTTGAAATTGTATTTATGTTGTCAAATTTGTGAGTTTCATATGAAAAGCCAAATAATGTGTATGTCATACTTTTCAGGATAAGGAATTCTGTGACATCGTAAAAGCCGAGTTTGGCAGACTCCTTTGCTTAGTGGACTGCAGTTGCGAATGTTGTGGCGGCTACTGCAACGCTACAATAACCTTCGCCGCGCGTGCAATATTTCTGTTGGGAGTGTACATGTGCCATTTGTACCTCAAAAGACCCAAGGTTATGATGAGCATTTGTTTTGTTTCAGTTTAGCATGTGCTGTCAATTTAGCTATTGGTGGCCATCATTCGGTTCATCGCCAACGTCATTTTCCCCCAGGGAAAATAACTTTGTTGACACGGTTAACACGGTATGTGTACGCACATCGTGTCAACGCATCGTGTACGCACATCGTGTTAACCGTGTCAACGGTATGTAAACACGCCAGAGTGCGTCTCAGTTAACACGTGTGTACGGACCGTGTTTTCACATCGTGTTAACGGACCGTGCCAACCGTTCATAAAACAGTTTAGGATATCATACTCCTAGGAAATCCTAAGCGCCTTTTATTAGCGTGGCGTTTGTTTTAATCTATAGTTACTCATTTTGGCGAGATATGAATATTAATGCAAATTTTGTTTGATCAGTAATATCTCAAAATTGAACAGCAGTATAGAAAAACAAAGGTCATTTTTGAACTCAGCGGATCAAAATAGGTCGGGTACATTATTGACCGACCAAAAGGTTCCCTTCAGAAATGCATGAACGCCGAACATTTATTTCAGGATTACTGCTTCTCACGGCATGTTTCTTAATGAAAATTTGGAGGTCCATAACTTGTGACCGAGTGGCTGTAGCGCAAATATATGATGATATTCTGAATCAGCGGAAAAAACTGCACCAGATAGATTCCACGTTATGCCCAGATTTGACAGATAACTTATTGTCTGAGTACCAGGGCATAAAAACTACACAAGTAGCCCAGGAGCGGTCAGATTGAAAAACAGATGTCATTTTCGTAATCAGCGGCAAAAACTGCATTAGGTGATATAAATTTTTATGGCTCTGTACCCTAGATGCCACTGAATTGAGTCACCTTTCAAACAAGCATGTTATAGCAAGTGCAGCCGTTTTCTTCCCAAATCATAAAAATGCCCATATCTTCAAAAGTAGGCAACGTAGAGCAAAAATAAGGTTATTTTCGGAATTAGCAGCAAAAACTACATAAGAAAAACTGCATTGCACCGCGGTTAATGGTCATACTAGCGAGTAGTGCCAGTCAAGAAATAGGGTTGGTCTCAACTTTGGACACCAATTTCTCCCGATCCAGAGCGAATCTAGCTAAACTGAATGCATTTTCGAACTCAGCACTCAAAACTGCATATAACAGTATGCTAAGAACTAAGCTTTGCAGAAAAAAATTTTTGTCGAACACCTTTGAGAGGCCAAAACACCCCCCTCCCCACAAACCGCACACTTTGCGGCGCTCTTGTTGTTTGGCCAACTCATACCTAACTTTTTTTAAAACATTAGCTTGGCAGGGCCTTTGCACAAAACGTTGTATACAGGGTGTGTCAAAAAAAAAACAACCCAGCAGATTTTTTGCTGTAGCAACCGCAAATCTGAACCGATTTGAATGAATCCTGCTTTAAATGAAAGATAAATAAATTCTTGAACGACGGTGTAGCCTTTATTAAGATATGATGCTTGGTTCCTGAGATATTTGCTTTCAAAATCAAAACAGAGATTTTGGCAGTGTACAACAGAGATTAATACAGCCCAGCAGATTTTTTACTGTAGCAGCCGCAAATCTCAACCGATTTCAGTGAGTCCTATTTTATATGAAAGATAAATTAATTCTTGAACGTTTGGTGAAGCTTTTATTTAGATATGATGGTTTGTTCCTGAGATATTTGCACTCAAAGTCAAAACAGATTTTGGCTATGAACAAGAGCGATTTTTATTATTCTGTTGCACTTCATAATAAAACCGATTCCTACTGCTCAGGGCTAACGTAACGAGGTTTTTCTGGTGCCACACATGCTTGGTTACTTCATTTGTAAAAGTCTTGTTGCCCCTCAGCAGTAGGAATCCGTTTTGTTCTGAAGTGCAACAGAGTCGCTCTTGTTCACTGCCAAATCTCTGTTTTGAGTTTGAAGGAAAATATCTCAGGAACTAAGCATCGTCTCTTAAGCCTTCACCAGTCTTTCAAGAATTTATTTATCTTTCATTTAAAGCAGGATTCATTCAAATCGGTTGAGATTTGCGGTTGCTACAGCAAAAACTCTGCTGGGTTGTTTTTTTTTGACACACCCTGTAGATTTTTCGAAAAAAACGGAGTGGCATTTTGCGGAAATTTCGCAGTTTTTGGCGAATATCTCGGTAACCGGCCAGGACCTGGAAACGGGAGTACCAGAATATGAAAGGCCATTGGACCAGCTACAAAACCTTATGCGAGTTGTATCCTAGCTTAAGAAACGAATGAAGGGTGATCGTTTGAATGGAGGGTGTCAAAGCTATTAAAATGAGCCCGAAAATTGCTGCCGACCCAACTTTGAGGGGGTGTAGCTCCGGTTCTAGGTGGTTGCTGGTGGCCGGGCATGCACCGTTGGTCTTCGACTGTGCTCTATTTTAATAGATGTAAATATCAGCCAGATCCGTGAGATGACCCTGCTTGCCCCCTCAAAGCTGACTTTCTCGCAAAATGCATCTTAAATGTTTACTACTAATTTCAAGTTTATAATTATGTTTTCTGGCCGAGATAGTGGTAGACAGGCAACCAAGAGTGTTTATCGCATGCAACCAATGGAGAGCGGTTAGAGCTTCGAATAAAGCTGAGATCAGCCTCTCGGCTCTCGCATTTGAATCTCTATTTTATCGCTGAAACTCATATTCAATATGTAGTTTGAGCGCAAAACAGCTTTTTATTTCATTCGTTGCTTCAATGTTTGGTTTTTAAGGCATTTTCTTCAACCGGAACAGGGTTTTAAAGGAATTTTTAGTGCAACAACAGCGTTTTTATCGCCTTTTCGGTCCAAATAGGGTTTTAAAGCCATTTTTCGCCCCAGAATCCCTAAAAAAGGTCGACAAAACACAGTTTTTACCCTAAAAAAAGGTCGGCAAAACCAACCTTTGGACCAAAAAATGGTCGCAAAACCCACTTTGCACTTGGTCCCAAAACCTTATTTGGGATTTGAAAAAGGTCCCCCCGCGGAAAAACCGAGCCACATGTATGGTGATCACGTTACAGAATGCGTAATAATATTGCGTAATGAAATTCAAATGCGCATGCGCGTGTGTATACGCATTCTGAAATGCAATGCGTACTTTGCGTAATGATATGCATAATGGGTATGCGCATGCAACAGTATCCCGTGTTACCAATGACAAGACAACACATGCAAGCGAAGACAGAAGGGGCCCAGTCGATGTCGATTAGGGGGAGTAGAGAAAGAATGTGATTGTTTGAAATTTGAGTGCTAATGAAATATGCACTAAAATACAGTATGTATGGATTTATGTAGTACTTATGCGCAATGTAACACACAAAAGTATAACGACGAAACCTGGCAATTCATGTTAGTTGAGGTTGTGAAAGTTTGTAGCGTGAAACAACTATGTAATCACCAACATTCTGCTTACCTGTGCTATTTAACTACTAACATTAACTTGGTTTTCATAAATTTTTATTAATTAGGGGCCGTCCATAAACTACGACGTTCAGAGAGGGGTGGGGGTGGCTGGTTTAACGTTTGAAAACGTCGGAATGGGGTGGGGGTTGGCATCCAAAACGCCAAAGAATTATTATTTTTAATCGCCGCTGTTGTCCGCAACTATATTATGAGGAAAACTCAACCCAATTCATGTTTCCAACTGCCAAAATGGTAGTTTACTGTCAAAATGTTTGCTTCTACACTACGTTGTACACGTTAATGTGCATTTTTCAATGCGGGGCAATGAGCTTATGTCGTATTGAAACTAAGGTAATTTTTTAAATCAGCGGGTCAAAATAGGTCGGCTAGACAATTTTTATGCATGAATCCCTTTAGAACTACAGGAACAATGATTGTCTATCTCAAGGTTATCCCTCCAGGAACCATGGATGTTGATTCAAGATCGTATTTGCCATACTGTTCTTTACCAAAGATGTGTACATAACAGGTAAACAAGTTGGATTAGCTTGAAATGCAGACTGTACAGCAGATGTCATAAAACCAAATAATTTACTTGTATTAGCAAATTTCTAAAAAATATAATTAAAAAATTTAATTACAATTTACTTAGCAACAGTAGACCATAGTGCACATGACAAGTAGATACATTGAATTGTCGCCATCTGCAGTATTGCCAATTGTTCCAATTTGTTCCCAATGGAGCTGGTCATCTGTGCTCCTGCTACCATTCTGTCACGATCAGTGGGCCAGTCCTGCAGCGTTTCCAACGGTCCATCTGCAAGCATTGTGTTGAGGTAACTGTTTGTGTAGTTGTCTGTTGTTTGCCCCATAGGCCGCTCCATTGTTCCTATGTTGTTATTTCGCATGCACAAAATGTAGCAAGTTTCTTCTGGTAGATTGGCCAAAAATGAGATTGTCCTCCTCTCAAGCAGCCCCCTTGTTCTGCGTTGGCAAACTGTATAGCAAAGGCGTTTACGTATGGCTGCCAACTCAAAGTCAGCCATAGGCTGTTGCGGATTCAGATGAGGCTCCAGCACATTGACTTCATTGAGCTCCATTAAGTACCGATATACGTTTCTTGCCGCTTGTTAGGTAACAGCGCGTACACTAATGGGTGACAAGCCCCATTGCTAAAACACAAGTGGTTCTTTGTGGTCATACAAGTCGACCGGCAAAAGGTGGCGTAACTTACGCAATTTTTATTTGCCAGCAAAATCGTCTCATGGATGGAGGTGGTGCCCGATCGGGCTCTGGCCTAAGTCGGGTGCAGGGGCTGGTGCTAAAAGGTCTGGATTTACATTTTTCCGTGTATCGTGTAGATCTGTTCAAAGAGCGGCGGTGAAGTATCCCATGTGCCATCTGCAAACCACTCATTGCAGTTGCGCAAGGCAGAGAGATTGCGCTGAGTCGAGAAAATCCGCACTCTATCCTGTGGACTCCGGTTCCGATCCCCTGCACCATCGAACAGCTGGAACGGAACGACTGTAATTTGCTTTTCTGCTACTGTACATATCTGATGAGGCAGTCAGAACTTACACGCACATACTCTGACTCTGACGGTCTCGTCTCTACGCTTCCTGCTTGATCTTGAGAGAGGTGTTGATGTCTTCTGTGAACAGGCCCGTTTCCAAGTTGATGCCGTAGTACTTGGACCACTGCTCATAATGCCACACCTGTAAAATTGAAATGTACTACCGGGTTTTTCCGTAAAAACGGCCATGGGCGTTTATTTAGTTTTGGCCCTTTTCACGGATTCAGTTCTAATCTGAATAAACGCCCATGGGCGGTTAATTGGAAAATACGTAAATATGACGCAAATAAGAATGGAAAGTTTATCTAAGAAGAGACAAGGTACGTACGCCTTGTTTCTACGCTTCTCTAGCGATTCTAACAAGGTGCGGCCTTAATAACAACCACTAACATCAGCCGACACATTCAAACTCACCTAATATCACAAATGTTTTTGACTAAATTCTTGCTTCACTATAGCATCCGAAAGAAAAGAAATAATAATAAATATTGTTGCTAATACCTATTGCTACACTACACATAATTTTGCCAAATATAGGAAACGAAATTCAGTTTATACGGAGAGTATACGACATTTTTTTGCTTCCTACCTGAATAGAATAAGACTTTTTCCGTCTCGGCAGTTTGTCGTTGTTTAACTGTTTTTGATCATCATCCTCTAATGCAACCTTTTCTTGAAGACCACCGGGAACAGCGTCCAATGATTGCCGTGCACGTTAACTAACCACTATATTACTGTTTTATCAACAAAGACACGCAGAAAACCGCCTCTGCTTGCTTCGGCTGAAAAAACAAACGCGCGCAGTTACATTGTAGTTTTTTATCGCAATCCATTCGAAACCTTATCTCGGCTTGCTTGCGGCCATAATCTTTTATCTGAATAGACGCCCATTTATACGAAAAAACACGGTACTGTCAAAATAACAAACAAACAAACAAACAAACAAACAGACAAACAAACAAACAGACAAACAAACAAACAAACCTCAGAAATCTCCAGCACTGTGTAGCCGAGTTACAGCGCCTTGTACAGCTCGGTGGTGCACAGGCACTCCAAAACCAATCCTCCTCCTCAGTGTGCTGGCAGGCTTCTCGAGACGGCCTGTACAACGTAACAAACCTTCATCCAAGTGTAAAGCCCAATTTACAATGACGCTTCGCAGCGGACCTCAGCCGACCGCGCGCATGTTTTGTACTCCCAATGCAGCCGACCTCGCTCAGCCTCGCCTCGCTGCGCCCCGACGCTCGAGTTCGCCGCCGTCCAACTCAAGAAGCGCGGCCCACCGTAATAGCATAATTAGATGCGCATGAGTCAGCCATACCTATAGCAAACTAAAGTGATTTCTCTTTCCGCTCGCGTTTTCCACCGATAAACGTACGTCAGGTTATTTATGCCTCTCGCAATTGTTGAATAGGGTGGACTCCCCAACGTTTTCGACTCCTTCGCTGGCTGCCCACAATAGCGATTCCAGTCAAAACACCCATCAACAACACAGCACGTTTCTTTCGGCTAATCTGTCTGAATTTTGCCATTTTGAGAGAAGGATCTATCTATTTATAATTACAGTACCAACAACAAACGCTAAACTAGTGCCAATTGGTGTAAACATGCACATCAACTGCATAATTACGGTGTGTGAGGCTTCCCGGCGCGGCGCTATTGTAAACTGACATTTGGGAAGCGAGGTCGGCCAAAGCTCAGATCGCGCTGCCCGGCCCGCGGTCGGCCGAGGCTATGCGCAGCGCGGTTGGCCGAAGCGTCATTATAAATCGGGCTTAAACCCAACTGGCGAACTATTGAATTTTTGGTTGCACCTTGCCACCAAAAAGTGGGCGTTAGCTTCTCTGGGTCCTGTCTGTTACAGACCAATAGTCAGAGCACCCAAAATTTATTGATAATTCATGTAATTCTCTCTCCCCTCGTTTGGTTCATCCGCACTTTTACCTGTTATAGGACTCTTGCCAAGAGTAGTCATGCCCAGACTCCATTGACCCAACGTAGTCCTTCAAGATTCAGAATGGCTGACTACAAGGGGGATGGTTATGGATTTACGACTTGACCTTTCCTCATGCGTCAGTACTGTAATTTTAATAGTCAAATATTATTTAAATTAAAATAAATAAATAAATATTTGATATAACCACTCACAGTCAGTCTTTTCCGCCACCAGATGCGAAAAGTGGCCATTACGCATTGCAGCCCGGAATGTATTGCCAAACTCTTGAATTTGCGCACTAAACTCTGTTTTCTGTTGCTGCGTTGCGACCGGTGGCACATACGACGAGTCCGGAAAATGGAAGCACTCTGAATGCAGACACAAAGTCGTCGTTTGGTGGCATCAATGTCCTCCATGGACGGTGTAGTGACGTCGTGGTGCTGTCAGGTCACAACGGCCGCCCGGCCACTGGCACTCAGGGTTGCCAGGTTTCAACGGCAGTTCACTCCTAGAATCGTATAAGCGCAGCAGCGCGCAACACCCCCTTGTTTTATTTTAAAGACATTTTCTATAGTAAAAATGTTTTTCTATATAACATTTATATGTCGTTTTTGTAGCGTGATTACCCTTAAAAACTCCTAAAAATTTACAAAAATCCTAGAAAAATACTCCTAAATTTTAATGCACTTAAAAAATAGCAGGCGAATTTTTTTAGTGGAATTTGGTGGGCCAGACAGTTTACCGGTGACGTATTCAGGATTTTACACAAAGAGTATGAAAATTTCGAAGTCACCCATGCGAGAAGATTTTAAAAATTTACCTTCAAAAATGCATTTAAAAGGCATTCTGAGCATAAACTACAGTTTTAGTACGTAATTCATTTGTTTCTGTAATTTTTGACATATTTTTTCTTCCTACCTCCTCCGCAAACAGTACATAACGTACCCACCCAAAACGCTGCTGAATACGCCACTGCAGTTTACTACCATAAGTGTAAAAAGATTTGAAAATGCGTTGAAACCGTCCGATATCAATGCAATCTGAATCAATGCTACAGTAGAAATAAGTAAACACATGCGAAAAAAACTAAAAAATTCTGCCTAGCCTACTGTATGAGTTTGGATTTTTCATTCCTAGCCGTCAAATCATATATAACTCCAGGCAAATAGGTATTACAGGTGCAAGGCTAGCTGAATCATCAATTTATGTTTTATTGTGTTTGCCAAGTCAATCATTAATCTATCGCGAAATTTGTTAGCCGAACCTACAATGTACTAGTCGTAATTATAGGTACAAAGAAGACTGCAATGCGAACATGACACACAAGACAGATACATGTATATAAAAGTTGGCAAAACTGACTTTTAGGGGTCCCTAATGAGGGCGTATATTTCAGGATATAAGCAGAGCACAGTAATGAAAATTTCAGCAATATTTTAAGAATTTTTAATTTTAGCAACTTTCATTTAAAAAAGGATTCATTTAAGACGCAATTTCTGAGAGAATTGGAAGTGCCTCCCCAAATCGGGTCAGGGTCACATCACCGATTTGCCTCATTTTTATATATGTGAGAGTATATGACGAAAAAATAAGAACCCCAAAGTATGAGCTCCGGTGGACCCCCCAGAGCGCCAGGCCCCCCTCCAAAGTAGGGGTGGTCCGGCTGAAAAAAAGAAAAAAGTACCCTAACTTCAAAACATGATTTTAAGCTCATGCTTGCTCGTAGGATGAAAGTTGTCACACAAACAGATGCGACGAACTCGGAGATTTAAAAGTATCTAAAGCAGTGATTCTCCGTACCGAGGTATAGGCTAAAAACGCGGTTTTACACCCAATTTTGTGCCACACCGACAAACACGTTTGACCAAATTTTCATCACATTAGGATCCTAGGCGAGGTCGAGTTTTTATATATAATATAGCCTAGTAAATTCCTACATGCAAAAATATAGCCGAAATCGACTCATACCGTTAGGTGGTCGCCACCTCAAAAATCGAAAATCGAAATTTTTGTGCTGAATGAACAAAAATTTTGCACAAGCACTTTAGCGTATTGCAAATATGCGCACTAGTTTTTCGAAACTTTCTTTGAACATAATTACATCATACTACTTTATCTTTTATTGTCGAAACTGTCTTGTCTGTACCGTCATATACTCTCACATATATAAAAATAACAAATCGTATGTGACCTGACCGTGAAACACTTCCAATCTCTCGAAATTACGTCTTAAATAATCCTTTTTAAATAAAATTGCTAAAATAAAAATCTTAAATATTCTAAATTTTCATTTTACTTTTACTCTCCTTTTATCACAAATCCGCCCTATTCGACCCCTAAAATCATTTTCTAACTTTTATATACATTATCATCTTGTTGTACCATTTCGCATTGCAGTCTTCCTGTACCTATAATTACGACTAGACATTGTAGGTTCGGCTAACAAATTTCGCGATAGATTAATAATTGACTTGAACAAATAAAACAAAATTGATGATTCAGCTAGCCTTGCACCTATAATACCTATTCCTGAGTTAAATGATTTGACGGCTAGGAATAGAAAATCAAAACTCAACAGTATGACAGAATTTTTGTTTTTTTCGCATCTGTTTACTTATTTCTACTGTAGCATTGATTCGAATTACAAATCGGACGGTTTCAACGCATTTAAAATCTTTTTACACTTATGGTAGTAAACTGCAGTGGCGTATTCAGCAACGTTTTGGTGGGTACGTTATGTACATTTGCGGAGGAGAGAAGAAAAAATATGTCAAAAATTACAGAAACAAATGAATTACGTACTAAAACTGTAGTTTATGTAGAATGCTTAATACATTTTTGAAGGTAAATTTTAAAATCTTCTCGCATGGGTGACTTCGAAATTTTATACTCTTTGTGTCAAAATCCTGAATACGTCACCAGATAAACTGTCTGGCCCACCAAATTCCACTAAAAAAATTCGCCTGCTATTTTTAAGTGCATTAAAATAGAATATTTTTCGATTTTTGTAAATTTTTAGGAGTTTTTAAGGGTAATCACGCTAAAAAACATATAAATGTATATAGAAAAACATTTTTACTATAGAAAATGTCTTTAAAATAAAACAAGGGGGTGTTACGCGCTGCTGCGCTTATACGATTCTGGGAGTGAACTGCCGTTGAAACCTGGCAACCCTGAGTGCCAGTGGCCGGGCAGCCGTGCTGACCCTGACACACACGTCCCTACACCCATCCATAGAGGAAATGCCACCAAACGACGACTTTTGTGTCTGCATTCAGAGTACTTCCATTTTCGGACTCGTCGTATGTGCCACCGGTCGCAACGAACAACAAAAACAGAGTTTAAGATGCGCAAATTCAAGAGTTTGGCAATACATTCCGGGCTGCAATACGTAATGGCCCACTTTCGCATCTGGTGGCAGAAAAGACTGACAAAGTGGTTATATCAAATATTATTTATTTATTTTAATTTAAATAATATTTGACTATTAAAATACAGTACTGACCATGAGAAAAGGTCAAGTGTAAATCCATAACCATCACCTTGAGTCAGCCATTCTGAATCTTAAGGACTACGTTGGGTCAATGAGTCTGGGCATGACTACTCTTGGCAAGATCCTATAACAGGTAAAAGTGCGGATGAACCAAACAGGAGAGAGAATTACATGAATTATCAATAAATTTTGAGTGCTCGACTAGGTCTGTAACAGACAGGACCCAGAGGAAGCTAACGCCCACTTTTTGGTGGCAAGGTGCAACCAAAAATTCAATAGTTCGCCAGTTGGGTTTAAGCCCGATTTATAATGACGCTTCGGCCAACCGCGCTGCGCATAGCCTCGGCCGACCGCGGGCCGGGCGGCGCGATCTGAGCTTTGGCCGACCTCGCTTCCCAAATGTCAGTTTCACAATAGCGCCGCGCCGGGAACCTCACACACCGTAATTATGCAGTTGATGTGCATGTTTACACCAATTAGCACATAATTTAGCGTTTGTTGTTAGTACTGTAATTATAAATAGATAGATCCTTCTCTCAAAATGGCAAAATTCAGACAGATTAGCCGAAAGAAACGTGCTGTGTTGTTGATGAGTGTTTGACTGGAATCGCTATTGTGGGCAGCCAGAAGGAGTCGAAAACGTTAAGAGTCCACCCTATTCAACAATTGCGAGAGGCATAAATAACCTGACGTACGTTTATCGGTGGAAAACGCGAGCGGAAAGAGAAATCACTTTAGTTTGCTATAGGTATGGCTGACTCATGCGCATAAATTATGCTATTACGGTGGGCCGCGCTTCTTGAGTTGGACGGCGGCGAACTCGAGCGTCGGGGTGCAGCGAGGCGAGGTTGAGCGAGGTCGGCTGCATTGGGAGTACAAAACATGCGCGCGGTCGGCCGAGGTCCGCTGCGAAGCGTCATTGTAAATTGGGCTTTACGCTTGGATGAAGGTTTGTTACGTTGTACAGGCCGTCTCGAGAAACCTGCCAGCACACTGAGGAGGAGGATTGGTTTTGGGAGTGCCTGTGCACCACCGAGCTGTACAAGGCGCTGTAACTCGGCTACACAGTGCTGGAGATTTCTGAGGTTTGTTTGTTTGTTTGTCTGTTTGTTTGTTTGTCTGTTTGTTTGTTTGTTTGTTTGTTTGTTATTTTGACAGTACCGTGTTTTTTCGTATAAATGGGCGTCTATTCAGATAAAAGATTATGGCCGCAAGCAAGCCGAGATAAGGTTTCGAATGGATTGCGATAAAAAACTACAATGTAACTGCGCGCGTTTGTTTTTTCAGCCGAAGCAAGCAGAGGCGGTTTTCTGCGTGTCTTTGTTGATAAAACAGTAATATAGTGGTTAGTTAACGTGCACGGCAATCATTGGACGCTGTTCCCGGTGGTCTTCAAAGAAAAGGTTGCATTAGAGGATGATGATCAAAAACAGTTAAACAACGACAAACTGCCGAGACGGAAAAAGTCTTATTCTATTCAGGTAGGAAGCAAAAAAATGTCGTATACTCTCCGTATAAACTGAATTTCGTTTCCTATATTTGGCAAAATTATGTGTAGTGTAGCAATAGGTATTAGCAACAATATTTATTATTATTTCTTTTCTTTCGGATGCTATAGTGAAGCAAGAATTTAGTCAAAAACATTTGTGATATTAGGTGAGTTTGAATGTGTCGGCTGATGTTAGTGGTTGTTATTAAGGCCGCACCTTGTTAGAATCGCTAGAGAAGCGTAGAAACAAGGCGTACGTACCTTGTCTCTTCTTAGATAAACTTTCCATTCTTATTTGCGTCATATTTACGTATTTTCCAATTAACCGCCCATGGGCGTTTATTCAGATTAGAACTGAATCCGTGAAAAGGGCCAAAACTAAATAAACGCCCATGGCCGTTTTTACGGAAAAACCCGGTAGTACATTTCAATTTTACAGGTGTGGCATTATGAGCAGTGGTCCAAGTACTACGGCATCAACTTGGAAACGGGCCTGTTCACAGAAGACATCAACACCTCTCTCAAGATCAAGCAGGAAGCGTAGAGACGAGACCGTCAGAGTCAGAGTATGTGCGTGTAAGTTCTGACTGCCTCATCAGATATGTACAGTAGCAGAAAAGCAAATTACAGTCGTTCCGTTCCAGCTGTTCGATGGTGCAGGGGATCGGAACCGGAGTCCACAGGATAGAGTGCGGATTTTCTCGACTCAGCGCAATCTCTCTGCCTTGCGCAACTGCAATGAGTGGTTTGCAGATGGCACATGGGATACTTCACCGCCGCTCTTTGAACAGATCTACACGATACACGGAAAAATGTAAATCCAGACCTTTTAGCACCAGCCCCTGCACCCGACTTAGGCCAGAGCCCGATCGGGCACCACCTCCATCCATGAGACGATTTTGCTGGCAAATAAAAATTGCGTAAGTTACGCCACCTTTTGCCGGTCGACTTGTATGACCACAAAGAACCACTTGTGTTTTAGCAATGGGGCTTGTCACCCATTAGTGTACGCGCTGTTACCTAACAAGCGGCAAGAAACGTATATCGGTACTTAATGGAGCTCAATGAAGTCAATGTGCTGGAGCCTCATCTGAATCCGCAACAGCCTATGGCTGACTTTGAGTTGGCAGCCATACGTAAACGCCTTTGCTATACAGTTTGCCAACGCAGAACAAGGGGGCTGCTTGAGAGGAGGACAATCTCATTTTTTGGCCAATCTACCAGAAGAAACTTGCTACATTTTGTGCATGCGAAATAACAACATAGGAACAATGGAGCGGCCTATGGGGCAAACAACAGACAACTACACAAACAGTTACCTCAACACAATGCTTGCAGATGGACCGTTGGAAACGCTGCAGGACTGGCCCACTGATCGTGACAGAATGGTAGCAGGAGCACAGATGACCAGCTCCATTGGGAACAAATTGGAACAATTGGCAATACTGCAGATGGCGACAATTCAATGTATCTACTTGTCATGTGCACTATGGTCTACTGTTGCTAAGTAAATTGTAATTAAATTTTTTAATTATATTTTTTAGAAATTTGCTAATACAAGTAAATTATTTGGTTTTATGACATCTGCTGTACAGTCTGCATTTCAAGCTAATCCAACTTGTTTACCTGTTATGTACACATCTTTGGTAAAGAACAGTATGGCAAATACGATCTTGAATCAACATCCATGGTTCCTGGAGGGATAACCTTGAGATAGACAATCATTGTTCCTGTAGTTCTAAAGGGATTCATGCATAAAAATTGTCTAGCCGACCTATTTTGACCCGCTGATTTAAAAAATTACCTTAGTTTCAATACGACATAAGCTCATTGCCCCGCATTGAAAAATGCACATTAACGTGTACAACGTAGTGTAGAAGCAAACATTTTGACAGTAAACTACCATTTTGGCAGTTGGAAACATGAATTGGGTTGAGTTTTCCTCATAATATAGTTGCGGACAACAGCGGCGATTAAAAATAATAATTCTTTGGCGTTTTGGATGCCAACCCCCACCCCATTCCGACGTTTTCAAACGTTAAACCAGCCACCCCCACCCCTCTCTGAACGTCGTAGTTTATGGACGGCCCCTAATTAATAAAAATTTATGAAAACCAAGTTAATGTTAGTAGTTAAATAGCACAGGTAAGCAGAATGTTGGTGATTACATAGTTGTTTCACGCTACAAACTTTCACAACCTCAACTAACATGAATTGCCAGGTTTCGTCGTTATACTTTTGTGTGTTACATTGCGCATAAGTACTACATAAATCCATACATACTGTATTTTAGTGCATATTTCATTAGCACTCAAATTTCAAACAATCACATTCTTTCTCTACTCCCCCTAATCGACATCGACTGGGCCCCTTCTGTCTTCGCTTGCATGTGTTGTCTTGTCATTGGTAACACGGGATACTGTTGCATGCGCATACCCATTATGCATATCATTACGCAAAGTACGCATTGCATTTCAGAATGCGTATACACACGCGCATGCGCATTTGAATTTCATTACGCAATATTATTACGCATTCTGTAACGTGATCACCATACATGTGGCTCGGTTTTTCCGCGGGGGGACCTTTTTCAAATCCCAAATAAGGTTTTGGGACCAAGTGCAAAGTGGGTTTTGCGACCATTTTTTGGTCCAAAGGTTGGTTTTGCCGACCTTTTTTTAGGGTAAAAACTGTGTTTTGTCGACCTTTTTTAGGGATTCTGGGGCGAAAAATGGCTTTAAAACCCTATTTGGACCGAAAAGGCGATAAAAACGCTGTTGTTGCACTAAAAATTCCTTTAAAACCCTGTTCCGGTTGAAGAAAATGCCTTAAAAACCAAACATTGAAGCAACGAATGAAATAAAAAGCTGTTTTGCGCTCAAACTACATATTGAATATGAGTTTCAGCGATAAAATAGAGATTCAAATGCGAGAGCCGAGAGGCTGATCTCAGCTTTATTCGAAGCTCTAACCGCTCTCCATTGGTTGCATGCGATAAACACTCTTGGTTGCCTGTCTACCACTATCTCGGCCAGAAAACATAATTATAAACTTGAAATTAGTAGTAAACATTTAAGATGCATTTTGCGAGAAAGTCAGCTTTGAGGGGGCAAGCAGGGTCATCTCACGGATCTGGCTGATATTTACATCTATTAAAATAGAGCACAGTCGAAGACCAACGGTGCATGCCCGGCCACCAGCAACCACCTAGAACCGGAGCTACACCCCCTCAAAGTTGGGTCGGCAGCAATTTTCGGGCTCATTTTAATAGCTTTGACACCCTCCATTCAAACGATCACCCTTCATTCGTTTCTTAAGCTAGGATACAACTCGCATAAGGTTTTGTAGCTGGTCCAATGGCCTTTCATATTCTGGTACTCCCGTTTCCAGGTCCTGGCCGGTTACCGAGATATTCGCCAAAAACTGCGAAATTTCCGCAAAATGCCACTCCGTTTTTTTCGAAAAATCTACAGGGTGTGTCAAAAAAAAACAACCCAGCAGAGTTTTTGCTGTAGCAACCGCAAATCTCAACCGATTTGAATGAATCCTGCTTTAAATGAAAGATAAATAAATTCTTGAAAGACTGGTGAAGGCTTAAGAGACGATGCTTAGTTCCTGAGATATTTTCCTTCAAACTCAAAACAGAGATTTGGCAGTGAACAAGAGCGACTCTGTTGCACTTCAGAACAAAACGGATTCCTACTGCTGAGGGGCAACAAGACTTTTACAAATGAAGTAACCAAGCATGTGTGGCACCAGAAAAACCTCGTTACGTTAGCCCTGAGCAGTAGGAATCGGTTTTATTATGAAGTGCAACAGAATAATAAAAATCGCTCTTGTTCATAGCCAAAATCTGTTTTGACTTTGAGTGCAAATATCTCAGGAACAAACCATCATATCTAAATAAAAGCTTCACCAAACGTTCAAGAATTAATTTATCTTTCATATAAAATAGGACTCACTGAAATCGGTTGAGATTTGCGGCTGCTACAGTAAAAAATCTGCTGGGCTGTATTAATCTCTGTTGTACACTGCCAAAATCTCTGTTTTGATTTTGAAAGCAAATATCTCAGGAACCAAGCATCATATCTTAATAAAGGCTACACCGTCGTTCAAGAATTTATTTATCTTTCATTTAAAGCAGGATTCATTCAAATCGGTTCAGATTTGCGGTTGCTACAGCAAAAAATCTGCTGGGTTGTTTTTTTTTTGACACACCCTGTATACAACGTTTTGTGCAAAGGCCCTGCCAAGCTAATGTTTTAAAAAAAGTTAGGTATGAGTTGGCCAAACAACAAGAGCGCCGCAAAGTGTGCGGTTTGTGGGGAGGGGGGTGTTTTGGCCTCTCAAAGGTGTTCGACAAAAATTTTTTTCTGCAAAGCTTAGTTCTTAGCATACTGTTATATGCAGTTTTGAGTGCTGAGTTCGAAAATGCATTCAGTTTAGCTAGATTCGCTCTGGATCGGGAGAAATTGGTGTCCAAAGTTGAGACCAACCCTATTTCTTGACTGGCACTACTCGCTAGTATGACCATTAACCGCGGTGCAATGCAGTTTTTCTTATGTAGTTTTTGCTGCTAATTCCGAAAATAACCTTATTTTTGCTCTACGTTGCCTACTTTTGAAGATATGGGCATTTTTATGATTTGGGAAGAAAACGGCTGCACTTGCTATAACATGCTTGTTTGAAAGGTGACTCAATTCAGTGGCATCTAGGGTACAGAGCCATAAAAATTTATATCACCTAATGCAGTTTTTGCCGCTGATTACGAAAATGACATCTGTTTTTCAATCTGACCGCTCCTGGGCTACTTGTGTAGTTTTTATGCCCTGGTACTCAGACAATAAGTTATCTGTCAAATCTGGGCATAACGTGGAATCTATCTGGTGCAGTTTTTTCCGCTGATTCAGAATATCATCATATATTTGCGCTACAGCCACTCGGTCACAAGTTATGGACCTCCAAATTTTCATTAAGAAACATGCCGTGAGAAGCAGTAATCCTGAAATAAATGTTCGGCGTTCATGCATTTCTGAAGGGAACCTTTTGGTCGGTCAATAATGTACCCGACCTATTTTGATCCGCTGAGTTCAAAAATGACCTTTGTTTTTCTATACTGCTGTTCAATTTTGAGATATTACTGATCAAACAAAATTTGCATTAATATTCATATCTCGCCAAAATGAGTAACTATAGATTAAAACAAACGCCACGCTAATAAAAGGCGCTTAGGATTTCCTAGGAGTATGATATCCTAAACTGTTTTATGAACGGTTGGCACGGTCCGTTAACACGATGTGAAAACACGGTCCGTACACACGTGTTAACTGAGACGCACTCTGGCGTGTTTACATACCGTTGACACGGTTAACACGATGTGCGTACACGATGCGTTGACACGATGTGCGTACACATACCGTGTTAACCGTGTCAACAAAGTTATTTTCCCTGGGGGAAAATGACGTTGGCGATGAACCGAATGATGGCCACCAATAGCTAAATTGACAGCACATGCTAAACTGAAACAAAACAAATGCTCATCATAACCTTGGGTCTTTTGAGGTACAAATGGCACATGTACACTCCCAACAGAAATATTGCACGCGCGGCGAAGGTTATTGTAGCGTTGCAGTAGCCGCCACAACATTCGCAACTGCAGTCCACTAAGCAAAGGAGTCTGCCAAACTCGGCTTTTACGATGTCACAGAATTCCTTATCCTGAAAAGTATGACATACACATTATTTGGCTTTTCATATGAAACTCACAAATTTGACAACATAAATACAATTTCAAAAACGGGAACAAAAAATATACCTCTCCCTTGCAAACCCAACTGTATCTTTCGGAAGTGGCTTTGTCCCAAATGGAACAAGCAATCGGTCTGCTGGGCTTGCGGAAACTCGGCTGCAAAGCCATTAATGGACGCCAGCTGAAAGTCCGTCATTATCAGCTGCGGGTTTAGGTCTTATTGAAGCTCTTTCAGCTTAGCCAGCACATGTCTATGTTTCTTCACGCTTGTTCGGGAGCAATGCATAACCGTAGTAATAATAAGTACGACCGTGGCTGAAAGTAATTAATGTGTACATAGTAGTTTGTCTATGCGTAATCAAGTTATGTGCACGAAATTCAAACATATCACGATAAAATGTCTTGGTCCTCCATTCCGTTTTTTGGCAACACTGTCTATTAGTGGACTACATTGAAAGGAAACTCACTATTTGCCGTGAATGCTGCACGGCTGCTCGAAAAGGGGTCTCTGTATCCCAAGTCCCGTCAGCCAACCATTCCAGTGAGTCGCGCAGAAATGACAGGTTCGCTGCGTCGAGAAAAACAGCACTCTTTCTTCCGGACGCCGGTTCTCAACCTCAACGGCACTGTCAAACAGAAGGAAGTGTTCCACTAAAATATTGAGCTGTTATGTTATGTTACTAAAATACGTGCCCAGTTTACAATTACGAAGTCTAATCTGCTGCGGCTAACTAATATAGCCCCTAGTTTTTCGGATTCCCCTTTATCATAAATGAAGTGTTAGCGGAAATTGATGGTAAAACTGAAAAACGCACGTTCGCCAAGCTCCTTCTCGTATGTTGTGTACGCGGCTGGAATGACTAGATCCTCCCTCCCGTCTGCCCAACAGCTACTGGTGCTGTTTGGCTTGCCTTACGCACTCTATGGACCATCTGCTTCGTCGCGTCCATATGAGCCATCTGATCGGCGGCTGCAATGCTGAGACCGCTATTCACCTGCATGAGGACTGCCCTTGTGGCCATTTACCGGATTTGACCACACGCCCAAAACGCAGAATCTGGGGTAGAACGTGATATAGCATGCAGTAATTAGATGTTGATGTGTAAAATAATAATCAGGAGATCGTCAGCAGTCGTTTGATACCACATTCAGTAGTCTGTGTTCAAAATTTGAAATTCGAGTTATCTCTTCACTATAGTTTCTTTCGGCTGAAGAAGTACTGTAGTTTTCAATTTCATAATTAAGTATACCTCCTGTTCATCTAAGTAGGGCTTAAGCCCGCGCTTTACAAACGCACCTTGCTAACTAATGGATGAGAAACCTTGCCAATGACGGCCGAACATACAGTAACACCCAACGCTAGAGGTATAATAAGCTTGTTTCTCTGTCCTCTCAGCTTTTGACGTTAGTTTTGGCAGATAATTATTTGAGTCGGTCTTCTCTACGCTTTCGGGAGGCGTGCTGCACTGCGCCCAGTCGGTCGTGTGAAAAAACGAACAGTCATCGGTCATAAGTTATGGTTCGCACCGCGGTGCCCGACATAACTTTTTCGAGCATAACCATAGTTGAGACTACATCTCCCTTCAAAAATCCTCAGTCACTCTTTTTACGCCAGACCACCATCACTCTAACTACCTCCCGAAGTTGTTCCTATACCGACGAGAGCTACCTCTAAACAAGTCCCCCAAAATTCTTGGAGTAATCTTCGACACTCACTTCAACTTTCGGCAGCACGTGGCCAGTGTCAACGCCAAAACCTTCGCTAGAAACGCCATCCTCAAAGCCTTGGCAGGCATGTCCTGGGTTGACATGGGCAAAGGGGGGCTAAGGGTGGTTGCCCCCCTCAGGCTCTGACCTACCCCGCAGCCGGCCGCTACCACCCTCAGGATTTTTTTTGGCTCATAATGCAGTTTGGAAGCTGTAATATTAACGTAATGCGTCCTGCATCAGCTGGTTTCTGTCTGTCCACGCGCCCTCGTTTGTTCGCAAGAATGCTTCACAAAAGAACACAAACTGTACCATATGGTACCAGTACACCTTCAAGTGGTACCATTATGGTCGAATGATATTGACAAATTGACTACTCTGGTATTGCAGTCAAACAAGCGGTAGCCAGAGTCGTAGTCAAACGGAACTTTTGTATTGTAACAACGCTATGTTGGTCACACCTTGCTATGTTTACATAATAGTGTCACACATCTTACCTATTTGATGTAACACTAGTTTGTCGACGCGGGTCGCTTTCACCACATTACGCAAGGGCACCAATTCAGCGCCAACCACGGCGCCGTACAACGCCAACTTGTAAATAACAGACAGACACCGATTATTATGAAACTTTAGAATGCAAAGCTCAAGTTAGGAGCTTTCACAATAAAGTAAATTTGTGCTTAGATTATTTGCTACAAAATAGCTTTAGGCCCTTGAAATATGTATAAAATATAAAGCAAAGCTGTTCTTAATGACTCCTCTTAGTACATAAAGCGTTTCTTAAACAAACTCATTGACTAACAACGTATATTAGAACAACCTGAATAGTCTCAACCACAGTCCTAATCTCCTTATATGGGCGGGTTTAGATATGCATTCATGCAAGCAAGTTTGAAACTGTTTGAACGCGCTCTGACTCGATGATTTCCACAGGGATGGGTCCTTTGAGTTTCTTTAAGGTCAGTTCCCTGTCCAAATGAGTTGAGTAATCTGTTTTCATGTTGGGTAGCCACCGCCATCATCCAAAGGGGTTGTACCTCGTTTTGGCAAACCTTTATTGAATATAGCGGTTCCAGTGTCGGTAAGTGCATTGCCACATGAATCTCCAGCTCTTGGAGCTGTTCGGTCGCCTCTTCATCTTGTATATCGATCTGGTCTAGGCGTTCTGTCTCAGCTCTGATGTAGTGGGCAAATTGAGCCAGGTCTCGTTTGGCCTCTTCTGGTGACATCGCGACAAAATAGTTGTCTTGTGCAGCGTTCCTGGGGTCCAGCAAGGGCATCCACGCCCATTTTTCTTCAAATTTGTGCGGCTATTCCAGTAGTTCTTGCATATGGTATACAAATATTTGAAATACGTAAAAAATTTAAAAATAATTGTAAATCGCCATTTTTGTCACACCAACACCCCATCTCAAACTTCTCTAATTACTTACCATCTTTTAGTTCTAAACTGACAAAAGTGCCCTCCCTATTCGGATGCCAAAATCGTTTGCAGCCTTATTTTTATACAATCTAACAGCTAACCAACATTTTTAATAATTTCCGGCTTCTTATACTAAACATTAAAGCAATCCAGACACACTAAATAGACTGCACTAAACAGATTCTTACTTAGGCCACGTTATGTCAGACAATCGCCTCGCTGGCGACCTTGACAGAATAACCCCTGTTTAACGTTTCCCACACCCACTACAGTTATACAAATCGGCCAGTTCATAGATTAGCCGGCTACTACCGAAGATAGCCTACGCCCGAGCTTACCTACTGTAGGTTTCGTAAAAACAATATCAAAACTAACCGCTAGAAATCTCTGATTTTCAGGAATACATATATCATAAAGTCGGATGAAGTGCCTGCAAAGACAGCAAGGCAAAAAACCCCCACTCAGGTCACCACTAAAACTGATACCAGTAAAAGGCCAATTTTCTTAACCCTGGTCATCCTATCTTTCCATTGTAAAATAAAAATACCTGACTCCACCCCAAAGCAACGTTTTCCACTAGAAATTGCTAATCTCCGCAAAGTTTATAGACCACCGACTGCACATTCTTACCTGAAACCACCTTTCAGAAGTTTTCCCACCACCCCATATCAGAACCAGAACCAAACTGCACCATCCCCTATGTTAAAAAGTCAAACGGCCCATTTGTTTTGCAATACCAACTCCTATCGGGCATAAGCGAGACCGAGATCCTGCACTATAGCAGTTGGCTACTCCTAGTCCGAAAGGACAAAACGTTACAACAACAACAACCAAGGCTTTTGCCCGTCCATCCATGCTTCCTCAGGGCTCAGATTAATTAACATAGAACTAGCACGTGCTACCCCTAGCACGACCTCAAAAGAACGATCCCGGACCCTAAGATAACCATAAGATCATGAAAATGAGAATTAACAAGACTTACCGTGAGCTAAGCCAAAGACTTAACACGTACTAAGGGTCTCTCGATACGGTACACAATACTGTCCATGCCACCTTCAACTAACACCACTGTACGCACTCCACCACTTCTCTGCTGAGCTGAACCTGGCACAGGACAAGCGTGCATGTGCCGCCTCCTGCTGCAGCAGACTTCCCTCTTTCAAACCTCCACGCCACCTGCCAGCCATTACCTACCAAACTGTGCCGCTGGGTTTCTGTTGATTTGGTATACTGTACTGTACTGTACCGATATCGAAAATTGGTAGCTCGCCCATATACTCGCTACTGAGTGGCGGACTCACTAGATGTCTAGACGTCTGGCAGACTGCACAAACAATCGCCCATTTGAGTCAGGCTGAAGGCAAGCTATGGATATCTAGGCTTGATTGTATCGAACGCTTAGTTGTTGTTGCTTATACGGTTGTGGTTTGTTTGCGTTTGCGTAAAACTTTTAATACAGGCAACATATTTTACAGCAAACCTCCAAAATATTACGGCGACAGCGGCAACCCGAACCACAACAGCCTCAGGCCACATTCGTCGGATTCCTGGGCCCGCTTGACCCAACTTCTCGACGGTTCTCCACCTCAAACTGGCCATCCTCCAAAACATGAAGCCGGACTTCAGCTATCTACCACCAGACAATACGCCTTTCTCACTCTGAAACGAATTGAAAGAACTCTAACCCTGATAAAGGAACAATCAGAAAAATGGACCACCATAATCAATACTACAGTGTAGTACAGTGTACCTCAAAGACTATGAAAAATGGATAGTTTAGTTCGTTTTAAAATCGAAAAAATGTTGTCATGCATCGCAGTGAATCGTTAAAAGGCTGTCTGGCTATAAAAGTTATCCTCTCCCATGTATTTGTATGCCCGTTCAATATGTAATGTCTGCTATCAAAACAGTACTTTTCTGTTTATCCCACAGCATTAATCGCACTTTTCGCAGTAAGAAATGCAACAGCTCTTTCAGATCTTTCGCCCAGAAGGCACACCCTTTCACCGAACAGAAGGATGTTGGTGATCTGCTGTGGACTACTGGTCCGTCAGATACGGTTACATCCATGAAATGGTTTGAAATTCCTTTCCTTACATTTGCATCCATAGAATGGGGTGAAATTTGCTTGATATTTGCTAGTATTTGAGATCGTTTACAGCAATCATGTAGGTAGTATGAGAAAGCCACGTTATATGAAACATACATATGCATGCACAACCCTAAATAGAAAAGTAGTGTTTTGATTACAGACATTACATATTGAACAGGCATACAAATACATGGGAGAGGATAACTTTTAAAGCCGGTGTTTCGTTGCCGATTCATTGCCATGCATGACAAAAATTCTTCTCGGTTTTAAAACTAAACTATCCACTTTTTTCATAGTCTCTGAGGTAAACAGTGACCTGACAAGAAACCCAACATGCCATTAAAATCGAACTGCAATATTACACACAACTGGGATAACAGTTATTTACACTAAAAGAACACAACAATAATAGCACCAGAACATATAGCCCTTACTGGCAGAAGCTACTCCATTTGGAGTAGTGCCCCACATAGAATCACGCTTTTCAGAGCGTGATTGTGCACATGTTTCCCCACACAATCACGCCTTGCGTGCGGCTGTTTGTTAGCTATAAATGTGATTGGAAAATGAAAGTGCAAAAAAGTGACTGGCCAGTCACGCGTCAATCACGCTTTGTTTTCAGTTTCTGCGCTGAGGAAAATACTGCGGAATTGTTGACTATATTTCTTCACTTGCCGCCCAAAAAACTGCTTCATCCTTCCTTTCTTTTCTCTTTGCTCGCTGCCCTGTAAGCTAAGATAGAATTCGGTACGTTCCTCTTGAATTTCTTCACTTGCCTCTCAAATTTTCCTTTCCGTTCGCTTGCTGCTCAAAAAAAAACTCAGAAAAAAATAGGTGTGTTTCTCTTGACTTTCTTCACCTGCCACCCAAACAACTACTTTATTCTTCCTTTCTTTTCCGTTTTCTTGCTGCCCTGTTAGCTAAGATAAAATAGGTGTGTTTCGCTTATCTTTATGTTTAGCGTTGGACGCTTATTATTGTGCTGTTAAAGCTGAAATCAGAGCGGAAAACTCCGCCCTGAATAAAGACAGGGAACGCGTGATTGGCCAGTCACGCTTTTTTGAATATTTAAGTGAATACAAAAACATTGCCTGCGTGATTACCAGTTTTTAGGCACGCTTTGAGTGCGGCTGTTATGCAGGCATTTGACCCAAATTTTCGTGATTGCATGTCCCTATGGCCAGGCACGCAAAAAAATTCTGTGTCTAAGAGCTAAGAGCACATCTAGAAACACATACAATTTGATAAATTATGTGAAAAAGTGCTCAAATATATTTGATTTGATACCAAACGTTGAATCTTCATTTGATCTATTGGCAGAGTTAGAATTCCATGAAGTCCGTTGGATGGATGATGATCGGTTCGTTTGTTCAAGAACTTCTTTTCAGCAAATAATCAATAGCAATACATTGTTTACATAAGCGCTTTACACAATCAGTTGAGCAAGTAATTGGACCGGTGAAAGTCCTGCAACCTCAGATCATTGTCGAAGATCCTGTGTTCGCTGCCCCTAACTCATAGTACAGTTTGGCGAAAATCTTGCGAATGGCCTAACATCATTTCCTTTGGCTTGTTGATGCTCAGCCGTACCAATAGATTTCCTTCCTGCAGCGGGAAACTAGGTTTCTTTTCTTGATATAAATTTGGTGGTCTGGGTTTGGTGTTTACTGGTCAGCTGTTGGATTCCTGACTGCGGAAAGTGCGATTAATGCCGCGGGGTAAATGGAAAAGTAGCTTAGTTTTGCTTTGGACAGTCATATCTCTTGAAGGCTTTACCGGCAGTGCCCACAAGCAATGATGGTCCACTGTGACAACAGTGGTCTAGCTATCCAAAACGTGCCAAGTATGGATAAAGATAAAACGCATTCCATTTAGGCTCTGCTCGCTGGATGGAATTTGTATGATGTAAAATCTGCGGCTTGGCATGACACTGATTGAAATCTTGGATGCAGACCTAAAATGAGTGCGTGTATGTTGCCTTCACATAACATATGTTTAGGGACGGCGTCAAAATTGGGGTGGCAAATGTACTGACAGATCACAGATCAGCCAGAAGATCCACCATGGCTGATTTGAAACAGCCAAGGCTAATTTTCCCTAGCAGACATTTATCTGCTCCTGTGCTATGACCAGAGCAGGCATGGGCTCTCTCAAGGGCCGAGCTTTTTGTCGTTTTTTTCTAGGCATTGAAATGGAAATAAGCAGCGCCGCCCTGGCCCTAAACACGTTCAATTGCACTCACAGCCCCTACGATTGTTGCATGCAGAGTTGCATGTTAGTTCGGGCGTTGTGGCTGTGCACTTGTGTTGAGCAACGATTTACGCTCAATTGGTCGGTGCTATTAATGTTTGGGTGAACATTTTCTGCATTGATTGGATTTACCATACCGGAAATCCCGCATAGGAGTCACTCGCTGCACCGTTTGTCCGCCTTACTCATTTACGTCTATTGCACTGGCCTACAGATTACCGGCACCCAGCACCTCAGTGCAGAATCCAGAGTTCTACCAGGCTACAACAAAGGCAGAATTCTCTGCCACCAGGCTTATGTTCTAACCCGCAGCCCCCAGCACCCTTGCCATTGTGACTTTCCTCCGGACAGACCACGCTCCATGCGACACACTCACTCTGCGCTCTTTCGCCAGCAATATCGCAGACAGGCCTCTGTCTGATGCGAGCGTCAAAACTTTTCTGCTACAAATCCACCGCAATGCGGCTTCAGTCGCCTCCGCATCCGCTAACGCTGTCCTGGGGCGCCCCCACCTGCTATCGCAAAAACCGAGCTAGACCTTGCTCGTGCGGACCGGACCTTCTTGGCAAAAAGTACGATTCGGAAGCACACCGTGCGGCTGCGAAAAAATTCATGTAAAAATGAAAAGAAAGGATTTTAGCTGTTTTTCTTCTCCTACTAGACTTGTGTTTGTGTCCCATCTGTTACTCACATCGTCGTTCTGGCTTTACACCTCCATATACTGTTACCGCGTTTATGTCATGCTTGCTAACTCTTATTTTGTTTTGTGTTGGGCGATAAAAGTTCATTCGTTCGTTCGTACACCAAAATGTGGGTCGATTCACTACCTACCAGTCGAAATTCATCACTTTCGTCCGCGTTTGGGAACTTGCTAGCCTGTGTGAGATGTGGCTCCGACTCTAAGGACGGAAATGACTTGATTAATTGTGCGTATTGCGACCGAAAAATCTGCCCGGACGTGTAAGTCACATGACTAGTGTAACGGCACAGTTGACATAAATGTCACATAAACTCTCACCATGTTTCTCTTCAAACTGAGGATGTGTAAGTCACATGACTAGTGTAACGGCACAGTTGACATAAATGTCACATAAACTCTCACCATGTTTCTCTTCAAACTGAGGATGTGTAAGTCACATGACTAGTGTAACGGCACAGTTGACATAAATGTCACATAAACTCTCACCATGTTTCTCTTCAAACTGAGGATGTGTAAGTCACATGACTAGTGTAACGGCACCGTTGACATAAATGTCACATAAACTCTGACCATGTTTCTCTTCAAACTGAGGGTGTGTAAGTCACATGACTAGTGTAACGGCACAGTTGACATAAATGTCACGTAAACTCTCGTCACGTTTCTCTTCAAACTGAGGGTGTGTAAGTAACATGACTAGTGTAACGGCACAGTTGACATAAATGTCATGTAAACTCTCGCCACGTTTCTCTTCAAACTGAGGGTGTGTAAGTCACATGACTAGTGTAACGGCACAGTTGACATAAATGTCACATAAACTCTCACCATGTTTCTCTTCAAACTGAGGATGTGTAAGTCACATGACTAGTGTAACGGCACAGTTGACATAAATGTCACATAAACTCTCACCATGTTTCTCTTCAAACTGAGGATGTGTAAGTCACATGACTAGTGTAACGGCACCGTTGACATAAATGTCACATGAACTCTCGTCACGTTTCTCTTCAATCTGAGGGTGTGTAAGTAACATGACTAGTGTAACGGCACCGTTGACATAAATGTCACGTAAACTCTCGCCACGTTTCTCTTCAAACTGAGGGTGTGTAAGTAACATGACTAGTGTAACGGCACAGTTGACATAAATGTCATGTAAACTCTCACCATGTTTCTCTTCAAACTGAGGATGTGTAAGTCACATGACTAGTGTAACGGCACAGTTGACATAAATGTCACATAAACTCTCACCATGTTTCTCTTCAAACTGAGGATGTGTAAGTCACATGACTAGTGTAACGGCACCGTTGACATAAATGTCACATGAACTCTCGTCACGTTTCTCTTCAATCTGAGGGTGTGTAAGTAACATGACTAGTGTAACGGCACCGTTGACATAAATGTCACGTAAACTCTCGCCACGTTTCTCTTCAAACTGAGGGTGTGTAAGTAACATGACTAGTGTAACGGCACAGTTGACATAAATGTCACGTAAACTCTCGTCACGTTTCTCTTCAAACTGAGGGTGTGTAAGTAACATGACTAGTGTAACGGCACAGTTGACATAAATGTCATGTAAACTCTCACCATGTTTCTCTTCAAACTGAGGATGTGTAAGTCACATGACTAGTGTAACGGCACAGTTGACATAAATGTCACATAAACTCTGACCATGTTTCTCTTCAAACTGAGGGTGTGTAAGTCACATGACTAGTGTAACGGCACAGTTGACATAAATGTCACATAAACTCTCGCCACGTTTCTCTTCAAACTGAGGGTGTGTAAGTAACATGACTAGTGTAACGGCACAGTTGACATAAATGTCACGTAAACTCTCGTCACGTTTCTCTTCAAACTGAGGGTGTGTAAGTAACATGACTAGTGTAACGGCACAGTTGACATAAATGTCACGTAAACTCTCGCCACGTTTCTCTTCAAACTGAGGGTGTGTAAGTCACATGACTAGTGTAACGGCACCGTTGACATAAATGTCACGTAAACTCTCGCCACGTTTCTCTTCAAACTGAGGGTGTGTAAGTAACATGACTAGTGTAACGGCACAGTTGACATAAATGTCACGTAAACTCTCGTCACGTTTCTCTTCAATCTGAGGGTGTGTAAGTAACATGACTAGTGTAACGGCACAGTTGACATAAATGTCATGTAAACTCTCGCCACGTTTCTCTTCAAACTGAGGGTGTGTAAGTCACATGACTAGTGTAACGGCACAGTTGACATAAATGTCACATAAACTCTCACCATGTTTCTCTTCAAACTGAGGATGTGTAAGTCACATGACTAGTGTAACGGCACAGTTGACATAAATGTCACATAAACTCTCACCATGTTTCTCTTCAAACTGAGGATGTGTAAGTCACATGACTAGTGTAACGGCACCGTTGACATAAATGTCACATAAACTCTGACCATGTTTCTCTTCAAACTGAGGGTGTGTAAGTCACATGACTAGTGTAACGGCACAGTTGACATAAATGTCACGTAAACTCTCGTCACGTTTCTCTTCAATCTGAGGGTGTGTAAGTAACATGACTAGTGTAACGGCACAGTTGACATAAATGTCATGTAAACTCTCGCCACGTTTCTCTTCAAACTGAGGGTGTGTAAGTCACATGACTAGTGTAACGGCACAGTTGACATAAATGTCACATAAACTCTCGCCACGTTTCTCTTCAAACTGAGGGTGTGTAAGTCACATGACTAGTGTAACGGCACAGTTGACATAAATGTCACGTAAACTCTCGCCACGTTTCTCTTCAAACTGAGGGTGTGTAAGTCACATGACTAGTGTAACGGCACAGTTGACATAAATGTCACATAAACTCTCGCCACGTTTCTCTTCAAACTGAGGGTGTGTAAGTAACATGACTAGTGTAACGGCACAGTTGACATAAATGTCACGTAAACTCTCGTCACGTTTCTCTTCAATCTGAGGGTGTGTAAGTAACATGACTAGTGTAACGGGACAGTTGACATAATTGTCGCGTAAACTCTCGCCACGTTTCTCTTCAAACTGAGGGTGTGTAAGTAACATGACTAGTGTAACGGCACAGTTGACATAAATGTCACATAAACTCTCGCCACGTTTCTCTTCAAACTGAGGGTGTGTAAGTAACATGACTAGTGTAACGGCACAGTTGACATAAATGTCATGTAAACTCTCGTCACGTTTCTCTTCAATCTGAGGGTGTGTAAGTAACATGACTAGTGTAACGGCACAGTTGACATAAATGTCACATAAACTCTCGCCACGTTTCTCTTCAAACTGAGGGTGTGTAAGTAACATGACTAGTGTAACGGCACAGTTGACATAAATGTCGCGTAAACTCTCGCCACGTTTCTCTTCAAACTGAGGGTGTGTAAGTAACATGACTAGTGTAACGGCACAGTTGACATAAATGTCATGTAAACTCTCGTCACGTTTCTCTTCAATCTGAGGGTGTGTAAGTCACATGACTAGTGTAACGGCACAGTTGACATAAATGTCACATAAACTCTCGCCACGTTTCTCTTCAAACTGAGGGTGTGTAAGTAACATGACTAGTGTAACGGCACAGTTGACATAAATGTCATGTAAACTCTCGTCACGTTTCTCTTCAATCTGAGGGTGTGTAAGTCACATGACTAGTGTAACGGCACAGTTGACATAAATGTCACATAAACTCTCGCCACGTTTCTCTTCAAACTGAGTATGTGTAAGTCACATGACTAGTGTAACGGCACAGTTGACATAAATGTCACGTAAACTCTCGTCACGTTTCTCTTCAATCTGAGGGTGTGTAAGTAACATGACTAGTGTAACGGGACAGTTGACATAAATGTCGCGTAAACTCTCGCCACGTTTCTCTTCAAACTGAGGGTGTGTAAGTAACATGACTAGTGTAACGGCACAGTTGACATAAATGTCGCGTAAACTCTCGCCACGTTTCTCTTCAAACTGAGGGTGTGTAAGTAACATGACTAGTGTAACGGCACAGTTGACATAAATGTCGCGTAAACTCTCGCCACGTTTCTCTTCAAACTGAGGGTGTGTAAGTAACATGACTAGTGTAACGGCACAGTTGACATAAATGTCATGTAAACTCTCGCCACGTTTCTCTTCAATCTGAGGGTGTGTAAGTAACATGACTAGTGTAACGGCACAGTTGACATAAATGTCGCGTAAACTCTCGCCACGTTTCTCTTCAAACTGAGGGTGTGTAAGTAACATGACTAGTGTAACGGCACAGTTGGCATAAATGTCATGTCAACTCTCGTCACGTTTCTCTTCAATCTGAGGGTGTGTAAGTCACATGACTAATGTAACGGCACCGTTGACATAAATGTCACATAAACTCTCGCCACGTTTCTCTTCAAACTGAGTATGTGTAAGTCACATGACTAGTGTAACGGCACAGTTGACATAAATGTCACGTAAACTCTCGTCACGTTTTTCTTCAATCTGAGGGTGTGTAAGTCACATGACTAGTGTAACGGCACCGTTGACATAAATGTCACGTAAACTCTCGCCACGTTTCTCTTCAAACTGAGTATGTGTAAGTCACATGACTAGTGTAACGGCACAGTTGACATAAATGTCACATAAACTCTCACCATGTTTCTCTTCAAACTGAGTATGTGTAAGTCACATGACTAGTGTAACGGCACAGTTGACATAAATGTCACATAAACTCTCACCATGTTTCTTTTCAAACTGAGGATGTGTAAGTCACATGACTAGTGTAACGGCACCGTTGACATAAATGTCACAAACTCTCACCATGTTTCTCTTCAAACTGAGGGTGTGTAAGTCACATGACTAGTGTAACGGCACAGTTGACATAAATGTCACACAAACTCTCGTCACGTCTTTCTTCAAACTGGGTCCAATCCGACCATATGAAACCATATATACAAACAAATATGTCTTGGCAGGTTTTTCCTCTGGCAATCTGCAAAGTGGACGCAATAAAGTCAGTATCATCTGTGAATTCGAACACAGTGTTCCTGCTACCTTGCAAGTAAACCCTAGGCAATTGAAACGGCCATTGTGGCAAGAAAACACCTGCTTCTTGCCGACGAGATTGTTATGACAACCTTCTTCGGAATCTGTCTAGTAACTGACTAAAGGACACAATATGGATGAATACACACTAACTACAGCTAAACTGAAACACTTTTCAGGAATATAAGTAGATTAATCCTATAAAACAGCCATTTATAACTGCAAATTATATTTGTTTTGGTTGGAGTTTCGTCTAAGCAAAAATTCAAGCGATCCTTGAGAAGAGTTTCTGCAGCTGCTGTAGGACCCTAACTCACCGCATTTTCATTCTGCTCCACAGTCAGACTGCACAGATTGTGAACACTATCTATTTGTTGCCTTCCTTTGCTAAATCAGGTCCGCTGCAATTTCGAGCTCTCTCTCTCGCTACTAATTAGGACCCCTGCCGCGCTCGCCATCGCCACTTGCTCCATAGGCCAACGAAGCTAAAGGACCGTAAATATAACAAAGAAAGGTAATGTGGCCAGGTCGCTGTTTGAGCACGTTCATTTTTAGTGAACAACAAACAATATTAGAAAACATCTATGCAACGCGTGGCACACCGAAAAATTCTTAACTGTGTTCTCTAAAACGTACGGTAAATTCAAACTGCTATGGGCCCGCTTTCAGTCCCGGTAAAGACTTGTTGTTGTTTGCTATAAAATAGACACTTAAGAGACTAGCAAGACCACTAACCAGCCGCGATCGAAGCTAAACTAACAGCTAGTTTTAATGCTGCAAAAAACTGGTGCCCCTACCAGTGTTGTGTCGAACGATAATTTTCGGAATTTAGTTAGTAAAAGTTAGTTACAAACTGCTTCTTAATGTGCTGCACAATGGCTTGGTAAAATGGAACTTCTTTGAGTGCCTCACAGACACTTATGCTGTCTCTAACATCCTTGACACGAGCTCCAACACTTATTCCCACTTCGGTGTCGCGGTGGTGGACAGCCTTGCTGCACCCCGCAGCCAAAATACAGCGTCTACAGCTGGCACAATATCGGGATAACGTTGGTGCACAGGAATACGACCGCGCGCGGCACGTACAGACTTTCTCACTACAGGCGAGGGGAGCTCTTTCGCCTCTTCAGGCGTTTCTCCGCTTGGTTGAAAAACCCAGTCATTCTTTGGAGTGGGAGTTGACACCGGACTAGGTAGCAGTTTAGCATGTTCTGGTGTTAGCCCGGACGGGGTGAACATCCAATCACTGCTATCCATGCCAACACAAGCTGACAGCCTGGTAAAGCTGTGTTGAACGTTCAATAAAACCAGAGCAGTTTTTGTGGGGCCGGCCAACAGCTTCATTTGAATAACAGAACCGCCAAAGAAGTGACAAAAAGCAGGCCGGCCGACACGGCCACCCCAAATTTGGGATTGATGGCCCAAATTCGGGGCCAAATTTGGGCCCAAATTTAGGACCAAATTTGGGCTCCAGACCTAAATTTAGGGCCAAATTTGGGGTCCTATTTTGATGGCATCCCTTTAGTTAAGCGAAATCTGAGTTTAGTTAGTAAAAGTAACTAACTAACTAACTAACTAACTAACTAACTAACTAACTAACTAACTAACTAACTAACTAACTAAACTAACTAAACTAACTAAACTAACTAAACTAACTAACTAACTAACTAACTAACTAATGTTTTTACTTAGTAAATTACTAACTAAATTCAACCGGCACAACACTGGCCCCTACATAAATGAAGATGTTCAAGAGTGGCTCAAGTTTGCTGTCTGCAACTGTATGTTTGCAGCAGGGCCAGCGGCAGTCAGTCATGATATCTACAGCGAAAAAACACGTAATAGACTGATATTATTGGTTTTGGAGCAGATTACACAAGCTCATTCCAATATTTTGAAAAAACCCATCACCACAGCGCAATGACGATTTTTCAAGGAAACATCTATTCCCAGTCAAATCTGAGGGGTTAAGAAAAGTTGTCTCCCCAGGTTAAGATGCTACCACCTGCATCTATTATCTGGTATATGTATACTGTATGGCAGACGTGGGGTAGCATTTTGGCTGAAGGGGCATAGAATTTTCAATTCCAAAGGGGTTTTGCGAGGGTGGTAAGCCAAAAAGTCCGATTTTTGGCTTTCCACAAGATTTTTTGGCTTATTTTTCATACGAATAAGTTAAAATAAGTTATTCTAATCTCATTTACTCCTAATCAAGGGATACTTTTATCATAATTTTCTATACAAAATTCTTCCATAAAATTCCTGAGAGGGGTAGCGGCCGGCTTAGGGGGGTAGGTCAGAGTCTGAGGGGGGCTAACCCGCCCATGCCCCCCTTTGCCCATGTCTGCCGTATGGGTAATCTGGTGTTTTTGGATAAAAAATAAATATTCGGTATTAGGTATTCTTTACATATTATACGCTTAAAATACAGGATAATCTCGCATTTTTTGGATCGGAAGCACTATCCAGTACCCGGTATATTTCTGCTCGGTATCTCTAGCTAGTAAGCTACAACGTGCATTATTAACTTTGTTTTGAAACCTCTTTAAACGCACTCTAACGTTGAGGGGGGCTCTGCCGCTCTGGGGGTACACCGGAACTCATACTTTGGGGTTCTCATCTTTTCGTCATATACTCTTACAATTGTAAAAATGAGCCAAATCCGAGATGTGACCCTGCGTCGATTTGAGGAGGCAGTCTAAATTCGCTGAGAAATTGCGTGTTAATGTTATTTTCTCTCCTTTTCCTATTGTAACGAACTTCAAACAGTGGTATTCTGCGTTTTCTTTAAACCGCATAGCATCTATTATTTCTTATTAAGTCTTAATACCAAGTTCATTCGCACTTGTTTCGCTTTCATCAGAAGATCCATCAGACTCTGAATGCTCTCACAGTTACTCTGGTTTCTTAGCAACTGTCGTGCCCAGAAGAGCACGTTTTGCCCTTCTTTCACTGCCAAGCCACTCAAGCCATGCTGTTGGGCGCCAGGCACTAAGAGAGTGCCTGGCGTGGTGACGTCATGGTGCCGACAGCTCCCAACGGCCGCCCGGCCAAGTGGCCAAACCGGTATTGGCCTTATTGCTGGTTTCTCAGACGGCTCCTGACGTCATTGATCTTCCCTCCAACGCGGCATGCTTTTTGGAGCGGCTTTCGGTGCTCAGAGTCCTCTGGTTCAAGCTCTGCCTCAGCTAGTCCCTCTCAAACTGTAGCTGCTTCTAGTATGGTTACAGTGGCGCCTGTTTCTCATGGTAGAAAGTCTGTGCCATTGAGAACTGCAATGGCCATAATCAGAAATGCTGACTCTGACAAGACAGTACGGGTCAGGCTGCTGTTGGACTGTGGCAGTCAAAGAACTTTCATTAGGAAGGAAATCAGCAGCCAGCTAGCTCTGAAAGTGCATGACTCGCAGTTCTATGCACTCTGTCCGTTTGGCAGTAGAAAGCTGCAGCAGTGTTGGTCAGACATCGTCTCATTTGACGTGCTCTTGCCTGATGGAACCTCTAGGGTGATCCAAGCTTCTGTCACTGATACGATTGTGTATCCAGTCAGTAGGTACCCGTTCAGTGCAGACATTGTGAGCAAGCTGCAGGGCTATGAGTTAGCAGATCCACCATCTGATGGTGTTGACCATTCTGTCATTGATGTGCTCATTGGCAACGAGTACTATGACACGTTCATTGAGTATGGCAAACAACCAGTCAGCGTCAGCTCAGAGCTCATGTTCATTCATACGAAATTTGGCTTGGTGCCATCTGCTCTCATTCAGTGTGTGAGCAGGATTCTGGTAGTGAATTTGTTGCCTTTGTGCAATCTTCTCCAGCACGTCGCGCGGATGGACATGGCAGAGGTGGATTTGCGGGTCGGTGCTACAATTGTGGTTGGAGGGGTCATACGGCCCATCGTTGTTTCGCCCGACCCATGAACTTTCATGGCAGGCAGTTCCGTCACGCCCAAGGCCCCTATGATCACGTTCAAAGCCAGTACCGTCGACCATGTCCAAATCGACCACAAGTTCTGAGCTTGGAGCTCGGGCAAGTGCTGTCACTCTGTCAGCAGCAGATGTCGGCCGTCTGGGCTAGCCAGGTGAAGCAAGGTCGTCGTGTCTTCAGAGCTCCGCGGTGGGTGGCCAGTCAGCTGCTTTTCAAAGCAAACAAGCGCGCGCGAGGCAGACGAGGCAAGAAGAAGAGAACTGCCAAGCCGCCGCCACCCAACCCAGCCAAGCCATTGGAAGAAGAGGAGGACGAGGATGATGGAAAGGTGTGGAGCGGGCGAGAGGACGATGACGACAACAGCCAGGGCCCCAGTGCAGGAACCTCTGCTGCCCCGAACGTGTCGTGCCCAGGAGAGCACGACAAAGCTAGCTTTTATTGAAATTTGTTTTGTTAATTAGTTGATGTTATGTTGTTGTTAGTTGTTATGAATTTTGTTATTAGTTGGCACCTTTGTTGGTTAAATTGGTACATTACCGTACTTTGTTGATTGTGCCTTTAGGTCAGGTTAAATTCTTAATGTAGTGGTTTGTGTACAACGCTCTCACCCCTTTCACAGTTCCGAATGGTTTTTTGGTAGGTCTGTCGGACGGACCGACTTTTTTAGTGTCAGTGTGTGCCTAGCAGGTGTCAGTTTGTGTGCCTAGAAGTTCAGTGTGTGCCTAGAAGTTGGGAGTGTGTGCCTACAAGCTGTCTAGTGTGGCCGGGCGTGCCAAGTAAAAGCTACGTATCGCGGTCTGTTTCTTTCTTCTTGTTCTGCCTGTACTGGGCCGGCCGGACAAGAAAGCAACTGGCTCATCAGACCTTCCTGAAAAGTTAGTATCAAAATGTCAAAATTATGCTTTACTTTAAAAATGTAAAAACTGACAATATTTGCATGAAATATCTCACAATCGAAATTGACTGGCAATTATTGAGTTAAGTAAGAGTTCAGGAAGGCCTCCACTGCCTTGTTCGTTCCATTTTGCCCGTTTACATGCTGGGCGATTGACTGTTGTCGGTTGACTATAGGGCGTGTCGAGCCCTACCATATGAAACCAAGTCGGCAGCCGCATGTCACACTATTTAGTATCAAAATGAAAAAATGTAAATCATAAATCCAGTTTCTTGTTAGGTTAAGGTTCTCTTCATACATACATATAAAAGAAGCAATCATACCGGAAGTTTCCTCATTAGTATCAGGAATTAGGAAAACTCCTAGCATAATATTCAACACCATTTGTCACTGGCGAGCTTCCAGACTTTGTAGCCGCGACGTTCGGTGCAGTTAATGGAACGTTCTTTATCTTGTTCAGCCCCTGCAGGTGCTTCTTTTCGGTGAAATTCGTTGCACCGACGAGCCCAGTCTTTCGCATTCTGGCCTTGAGGTTGTGTTACTGTGAAGTTTGCATGGCTTGAAATCGATCAAGGTGATACCACCGTCGAGGGAGCTCGATGGGCCAACGTACGCCATCGCTGGCTCAAACACATCATCACCAATGTCTAACATAACTCGAGGATGACTTTTGTGGATCGTCATACCAAAGGCCCGTGCTGGGAACTGGTACCGTGTGACATACACATCTGGGCTGTCTCGAAATCACCTTTAATTCGTTCGATATCTTGGCGCAGGTCAATATTATTGAATAATATGGTGAAGGCGTCGACTTCCCCTGAGAGCTTGTTCCTCTTTAAACACTGCAAAATGCCCGTGGCACCATTCATTAAGCCTCTTTCAATGTTAATGTTTCGCCTGAGGAGCACAGCTGCGCCCACTGCTACCAATACAAGATCTTTCAGTCCTGGTGTTCTTCTGGAATCCATCTCCTCAGTAGTATTTGGTACCGAACGTTGGATCTTCTTATTGCTGCTTTTGACAGAACGTTAATTCAGATCTTTACAGGGTGTGTACACAACGTTTAGTCCCAGCTTCTTAGCTACTGCTGCATTAAACTTCTCAGCCGCTGCTCTTGTAAGCCAGAGAAAAAGCACTGATGGAACGGACCATTTCAGGCTTGGCCGATCTACAAGAACATCAACAGCATCCAGTTTGAGCGAAGATCGGTGGGGCTCCTAAACAGTAATCAATTTTACAAACAGTAGTCGAATTATTGGCTCAGAAATGGTACACATCGACTTATAATTTTTAACCGATTTTAAGCCATACCTCAAAATTCCGATTTAGTTATGAGAGAGAAAATTAGTAAGTGGACGCATACGTACCTGCATTTAACTTTGTCGACAACTAACAATCATGGGTGTGAGTGAGCGTCTGTTGAGCGCGCTCCTTTACATAGTGCTCAGCCAAGCAGCGCAGGATGTAAAGAAGCCAATCGAGACGGGCATTCTCTTTGTTGTTTAGCCAGTTGGTTTTAAATGTTCTGCAAATAAGGTGTATGTGGTCGTTGAAACACAACAAAACTCACATGAGAAAATTATGTAACCCATAGTATAGTAGTTACATGCTAGTAGTACCAGATGACCTCCTCCCTCCCCTCCCCTCAAAGGTCTGGACAACAGAGGGGCATATTTAAAAAAATTAGAAAATTTCAATTTAAGAATAGTCGAACTCTAAACTGTCGCAGAAGCTACGTTACGTAGACTAGAATACATCTGGAAAAGAAAAAAACAAGTTTGCAAAACTATATTAAATAGAGTAAAGGTACCCAGTCTGATTTTATTTGGGACGCTCTCCAAATAACAACCAGTATTGCCAACAGCATGGCTAGAGTGGCTGGCAGTGATAGAAGGGAAACGTCTGAGATGACGAATCACGGGGGTCGCGCGCAATGGACCGCACAGGTCTGAGCGTAAGGCCGTAAGGTCCCCCCACACATCGGATCGGAAGCTGCATTACAATAGCCAATGCAAAATATAGAAATATGAAAATAAAACAAACAGTTTTTCACCATATGGTTATCAATTTTAGCCCAAATTGCCGATTTCTAGTACTCAACCCTCCCTCATTTGGGCTCAATTCTCAAACCTAACTCAAACCCAGCTATGCCAAGGAGTATTACGGTTTGCCACAAGCGTTGGAGTAAAAAAAACAACTGAAACACAGTGCTCGCTTTATGAGAGATCTTTTAACACTATAACTAAACTGAATGTTACTAAACTCATAACTAAATACCTCGATTTTTTACTTACAGTAATTTTTTTCTCCTAGTTTGTCCAGCTTAATTGCCTGCAGTTCAGATAATAAACGTCGAATGTTTATCTTACCCTCACATTTGAGAGAGGATTCGGCATCTATAGGTAGTGTTTGTGGCACATTTCACAATATCAAAATGAGAATTACTTGTGTAGAAGAGCGGCCAATAATAGGGCAGCGTAGGAGTACATATTTATTCACTCCAGAGCCGCCGCGCCGCGTATCTGCAGTTTGTGTGATTTGTCTACCAGACAGAGACGGCCCTATTCTTAAAGCAAGATCAACAGGCGTGCAGCTGCTTAGCTGCTTGGGAGGCATAAATTATTGGGAAGGCACACCATAGAAGGCCAGCCGACGCTTGCGTCTGGCAGAATGAATAGTGGCGCTGTTTGCATCTATTAGATTCCGGGAGCATGTGCTTGGTGTCGCGAACGGCGAGATTGCGTTCACACTAAAGGCGACCTGAACTGCAACAAGCGACTCGTTCTGGCAGAACATAAAGTGACACAGTTCTTGTGATAAGTAATTGCACTGACACTACTATATGCAAATTTTAATGCTGGCTAATTTCTTACCAGAGGAACTGAACACAAACCACAGTCGTTATCTAACAAAATAAAAACTCAGAACTGGGAAAAGTGGGGACTGGGATTGGAGCTGGGAAAAGTCGGAACTGGGAATTTCGGAACTGGAAACATCGGAACTGGGCACAAAAGCGCAGCAATCAACTGTTTACATAACAATGTCACACATTCATCATCATTATGAATCATGATGATATTAACTAAATGCGCTTTTATCTAAATGGACTATCTAAAGTCTATCTAATCTAATCGCTATGCATAGAAAATTTCGCCTGAACAATAGGTGCCGCCAGCTGCTGCTAGCGCTTGTAAGATGATGTATGATAGCGACAGACTATTAAAGCGAATTTTAAGCTAAAAATTAGTGATTTCTGAGTCAGTTTGTTAGTACTGAGGGCACTACTAGTACTTGTATTTTTGGGTCGGGCTCTCTAAACTTTCTTGGAGGTTGGCCTTTCTAGCTAGGGGGCTTGCCCTTGCAAATCCCCTAGTACATGTATGTTAACATCCCCATTGCAAAGTGATTATTATTTGTCTTTTTAAGATTTTAAGAGTACCTTCTGTGAAATTTGAAATTTTCTCTTACTGTAATCTCTATGTCCAGCTTTTCTTTGGCCTTTTGCAGCAGCTTCAGCCGATAGTCTGGCCACATGCCGGCTAATTTAGTGTGCACGTAGTGTTGAGTGCCCAGTTGTTTGGGGCAGGTCGCCTCTCCGGCTTTCACCGTTTCGTTGGCAGTCCGCACCAGTTGTATAGTCGCCTTCAAAATATGGCTTGGCTGTGTGGCAAATTGGTACGCCTGGTTGAGTATGTTCTCGCTCTGAAATTACATGCGTTTTGTTTTGTAGATTTCGTATTTTTGATAGCTGCCAGAAGCCAGAAGCGAGCTTATTCGCTACGAAGCCCTGCCATGAGGCATGGGTCGCACATATTTCTGTTCGAGATCGGTTCCTGATTTCCACCCCCCCCCACCTAAACCTGATCCGGTTATTATTTCTAAAATCAGGTCATTCTGTTTGTTCCTTACCTAAGAAATGTTTTGGCCTCTCCGTTTTAGACGAATGATGTTTTATGGTTCCAAAACTTCCTGAACTTTATGAGACTTCCGTCATTAGTTTAGTTTAGTTTTATTCATACGTGTAAAACTTGTACACAAGAATATGTTTGTCATATTTGTTCTTGAAGCCGACGACGCAAGCTTACCATTTTAGAAATTCGAGAAACAACCATTTTAGGGACCGAATGAATGAGTTAGGCCGCCGGCCAACGAGAGATGGCCGTAGCTGTCAGGGTTGAAATCTGACCTGTGATCTCTGATAGCAGCTGGCCACGCATAGAGCCAATACCAATAGTTACCGGCGGCCGTCAGCAGATTAAATTGACAGCTATTATACCATCATCGGCGCGCGTGAGCTCTGCATTGTATAGCTGTTCTTAGCGCCCTCCCACAGCTGCTTGTCAAGTATCAACTTACAATCGGCCGGCCAGCGTCCATCCGGGCGAAGGTTGGCCGGGCCTAAACATTTACTGGCGGCCCCTTAGTAAGAAGACTGCACTTTGCACGTCCCAGCACCAAACTGATGAAGGCTGCGCAGAAGAAACGTGAAATGCTAAATAAATTGCCAATCTATAAGGTACGCTTCTGTCCAGAAATTCAGCCTACGAAACAGGCTACTCAAATATTTAATTGTAGCTGGGACCTACTACTAAACAAGTAGAAATAAAACCATCAGAATCGACTCTGATGACAGCGGATCAACTGTTCATAAGGTAATCCACCTGTCAACAACATTGGTATACGGAATGTAAATGTTAAAGCCAAAAAGAAAGATCAGCGCTGCTAACAAGCATGCAGATGTGGGTCCAAAAGAAACAGCACTTTGCCACTGTGTCAGGACCGCACTGAAAAACGATCGTACCCGTAATGGATCATCTCTACTCTGCCTGCGACGATTTGATTTTCTGACAGTTAGCAAATTTTATGATTCGTTAACAATCAGTACATTGCTTTTATATCACAAGGCTCCTATCCCACTAATTACCAATTGACAAAACTTGTAAGAATATGCAAGAAATTCCTTGAAGAGGCAATTCAACAACACCTGAAGAGCAGCTATATCTGCACAAATTTGGTTCACACATGTCCCACAAACAACAACCGTTCAGGCCCTAGATTTTGACTGCACACAGCAGATGACCAATGATTTGATGGCTGCATCTCAGTATGTAGAGCTTACCTGAGGCAAATGTAAGGAATTATGTAGATTTCCCACTGCATATTTCTCGATTCAGATACCAGTAAAATGCAATCTAGTGTAGTTATTGGCCCATTTGGCGTTTCAATATTAAAGATTACGAATTCATCATTCAAAACAGTTGGTACATGAGGATTTGAATGGATGCAATGCGATGCGGCAAAGCTAGTTTTAAATCGGTTTGACTTTAAACAATGTGCAAATGTTGGAAATGTTGACATGGAAGAGTATGAATAGAATTGTAACTGAGCGAAAAGTCTGTACCTAGTAAAAGTATGTGAATGAGCGTGGCAACCTACCTGCCGGATATATCGTATGTAGTAACCAGTCCGACCACTGAGGAATCAACATAGAATGTCTGTCGTCTCATTCCTTCTTACTACTGTTTCCCAGCAAGTTAACAACAAATAGCAAGTTAGTTTATTTTTGGGTGAAATTGGGAAGCAAATAGCAAATTCCTAGCAAGTTAATTTTGGGCAAAGCTCCGCCTAGCAAATAAATCGCTAGTTTATTTCAGATTGAGGAAGCGAGAAATTTGCTAGCAATTTACTAGGAATTTACTAACCTCATGCATAATTCATCCATTATCCCTATCTTTCCCGCTTGGATTCGGATCTGATGTGCTGCCAGGATATATTGACAAGGTTGGTTACGCACGCTACGCATATAGCTAAAGTAGGGCTAATAGTACGTATGGACGAAAGTCAGTCTCTAGACTGACAGTAGATTCGGCAAATAGAAAACTACTGAATGTGTTCTTGTTAGGGATAAACTTAGAGTTGCTGGTGCTTCTCTTCCTGCTGTTGCTTGTTTAGCTTGTTGAAACTGAGATACAATGTATATTTTTGATTTAAAACGGTACCGGGGTTTTCCACTTTATAGGACAAATAGGAAAATGCCCAAATGGGTCACTTTTGACGCCCTTTTGAATACACCCGATTATATGCGAGTGTACGAAACTATGTATAAAAACTAGCAGACGCTTGAGTTTTGAGCAATTCGCAACTGAGTTGAAATTTGTTCTGCGGTTCCCAGCTAAGGAAAAGCTGCAGTACCGTTAGAACAAATTACACATTAACACAATATTGCAAGCATAACATAAACATTAATCATGTACCAGTCATAGCGCCACAGGAGAGCAGAAACGTGAATGTCATATCTTTCTGGTGCCCATCTGTGAAGGTGCGCACTGGGTGAGACGACCAGTAGTTCTGTAGACAGCACAGAAAAAATGTCTGCGCCACAGTGAGTATCATAGCCTTGCCGCAGGGTAGAACAGTAGTGCAGATCGTTCTAGTTGACAGGTTCTGCTCCACTGCATTCCAGACAGCGTGCAGCGTCATTCTCAGGAAGTGGATGGAGATTCCTACAAAACAAAAACACGAAAAAGTGCAAATTCAATTTCAGAATAATTTTACCACACAATAATAGCAAATCGTCACAAAATGTGACCATGTAATCGTGTACATAGGTCTTGCCGAAGTTTGCAAGCCTCTACACCATGTCCAGAACCGTCGTGCAAACTAAGCATACAGTGTCAAAGCTCAAAGCACTAGAATGCCACTGCATGAGCTCATTTACTGAGGACTGTTCTTAACACACTCCATTTTTGTCAGGGTCCATGCCGGGGGAGGCATCACCGGTTGTAATGCAGCTCCTGGTACAGTGCACTTGTTTCTCCTGGAGCAGCCACCCACAGGCTCCCGCACGCATTGGCCTTCGTCCCCACACCAAGTGCAGGCTTGTACTGGTTCGACACGCGATTCAGAGGAATCGTAGTCGGCACAGCGAAACACGCCTGCCACAGAAACTGCCAGAAAAAAATTAACATGAAAGACAGAGAAGCCTTCATTGTGGGAGTAAGTGAGTATTGTGAGTAAGAGTAATGAAAAAGATCTGCAGACTAGGCCGTTAGTTTATGTATCGCTTCAGTATTCATTTTATGTAACTAACTTATGTAAACAAGCAGCACCTGAGCGGTGGATATAACCATCCAGTTCATCAGTTCCAGATTGAGCATCAGCTTCGTCCTCGGGAAACCGGCCCTCTTGTTTTGTGCGACCAAATGACCGAATATATATCTCGGTAAAGTTCAAACATTATACTGCTGGACAGCAAATGCAGCCGGATGCTTCCTGCCACGTCCTAGAATAAGAACTCTGTGTGAGGTGAAGAATGAGTATCAGTGTGCACCACTAACACAGTAGTTTTGTGGTAGAGAACGTAAACTGTAACAGTGTTGTCTGGATCTCTTCGGCTTTGTGTCCAGGCACTGGCCAAAACGCTTCAACGTTCTCCTGCCATATCGACCAAATGCCTACGTGCTCAATAGAACTTCAGCAACAGGCAAGGGTTTCTTCAACACGGATTACATAACAGACTTCTCAATGCAACAATATTCGATGTCGATGTGGATGTGGCGGGGGGCCGACGAGACGACCCTACGATCAGACCCGAGGGTCCATTTCGATGCCCAGTATGAAGTGAAATCGAACAAGTCGAAACTTACCACCTACCCGAGGCTTTAATCAGCCTCAGTAGGTCCCTAACAGACAATTCACTCAGCTCCTGGGTGGTCAAATACCTTCGCCCCAGGATCCTATTTCTATGCCCAGCCAATGCGTCACATTCTGTGAGCAAGTGTTCAGGCGTTTCCTCCTCTTCTGAGCAGAAGGAGCATGTTGTCCACCAGGCCTATAATGCTAAGATGCGTTCCCTTCTACTAAAACAAAGTAGTTCTCTGGTTACTACCGATCTAGGTCCCAGAACGAACAATGCAACAATATTTGACACATAGAAGTGCTGGAATCAGAATGGCATTAGTGACACATATCGGCAACACAGACTCGCTGAAGCGTGCAGAACAATTATGACATTTATGCCGAAAACTGGCTTTACCACTGTCCTCAGTGTGCCGACCACAATTGCCGGCACTTGTTTCCGCGACGACGATTTGGATAGCGACTACGCCTGCTTACCGTTAGGCTATAATAATGCAGAGCTTAGCTACATACGAACTGAGGTGCGACAACAAACAAGTAAGCAAAAGAAAACTTTATTCGATTACTTACAACGTGGTCCTTAGACCGGACCAAATAGCGGCGCACGCGTCTCTTCAATTTGACCAGACCCAACAATAAAGACACGCGGCTAGGCGCATCGTAATTAGAACCAGTTTGCAGACTGGCCGCAACAAGCAGACTTGCTTTATTCAAATTATCAGAGTGCGCACGCACACAAAATTGCAGCTTTGAACATCCTCCCCAGGGGAAGGTTCGCCTAGCACAAAAGAAAAACAAAAGAACAAGTTAGTTAGAGGTGGTAGTGTCCATGTCCTTAGCTTGTCCTTCGGCCTTGTTTTCCGTCTGCGTGGGTGGTGGCGTGGCCGTCTTGGTGGTGAGCTTCTGGTTGTACTTGCGCTGTTGCGCCTGATGTTTCTTGGCCTTTGCTGCCTCTTTAGCTAGAGGACTTCGATAGCGCGGTGGATTGGCGCTTCGGGCGGCTTGCGGCTTGTAGGGCTGAGCATTGGAGGAGCCGGCCGCTTGATAAACGAGAACTTGTACTCCCTGGCCAATGACCTGGGCCAGCGGAGCCTGCGACACCGTGGGGAGACTGGTACTGGGACCGGCAGAGGCCATGCGACGTTGGTCGGCCTGCTGCCTTCTATGACACTGTCTGATCACGTGCCCTTTCCGCTTGCAGTAGCGGCACTTTTTCCGATCAGCAGGTGGCGTCATGCCGAGATCTGTAACAGATTGCAACATAGCACGTGATCGATTGACACAAGGTGGTCTTAGCAGATCAACAGTAAACTTAGAGGGACTCGTACCATTAGTCAAAACCGCGGATAAGTGGGAATTTAACCCACCCTCAGGGGCCTGCTTCTGGCACGTAACACTATGAGTTCCCACTGCAGATAAGCCGGAATTAAACCTGCTCTCTGGAGCCGCCTCAATTGTGTTGTCAACACTATGAGCTCCCACTACAGATAGGCCGGAATTAAACCTGCCCTCTGGAGCCGTCTCAGTCGTGCTGATGTCACACCCTAAGTCCACCCAAAAGTATGGATAACGTCAATACTCCCAAGGATCAGTAGGAGATACAAGCAAAGACACAGGCAATGACAACAATTTGTCAACAGATCTGATACAAGTATCGAGATCGTACAGTGATTTGGAATGCGAATTCTGCTCATACCTTTCCAACAAAGTCTCAACAGAAATTTGCAAAATTGTGCCCTTTTGTCTGTACACATTCAAAGTCTCAGACAGAGATTCCAAATCAGATTTCTCACAGAAAAACTGGCTACAATACGAGGACTGGACTGAACATCCGAGATAGCAACCCTTTTAACTTTCGCTCGCTTGGAAGGGAGCACAAACAGCTCTCGGGTTGCGGCCCGCCTTTCCGGGGTCTGTTAACGTCACGATTTGGCTGAAAACGAAAATTGAGCTTGACGTCTTGAGCTGCGCAAAAACTTCTTCTCCTGTCGGATTGTTCCATTGTGGATCAGCTTTCATCCGATATTGTAAACTACTGTCGGTCTCAAGCTTTCGTTCCAAACTGGTCAAATTCAATCCATTATGGTTTTTGATTGGGTGCGCTTTCGACCCTCAAACGGCCCAGCCCGCCTACTGCTTATTAGTATGTAATGTGCTGTGTTGTGGACAATATTGCATCCTGCAAGTATAAACAAAAATTCAGTGTTTCCAGGTCCAAAACCTCAAAAGTTCCTAAGAAAATCCCCCTAAAAATTCAGTTATGATCGCCATTCACTCTTGGTTTTCACGGTACTTGGTTAAACAGCTGTTAATTTTCATAAAAATAGGACCTTAAATGTATAACCGAAAACTTCTTTTTTTTAGAAACAAAGCAAAGCAAACAACTCCTTATTGTAGATGAATCCCCCAACCTGGCAAAAATTATCTATCTAAACCATAATCGCGACTGAGAGAGATAGAAGTCAGGTTGGCGCACGATTTAAAAAGCTGCAACGTTTGTTTGTTTGTTTGTTTAGATTTCACTGTCATTTCGGACAGCTCAGGACACCCCGCGCTCTTATCAGAGCCTTTCAATGGAGTGCCCTGCCTACAAACATCCCTCTCCTTTGCTATCATAGAGTGCAACGGCAGCTCCGGTTCGGTGGAGCGTTAAAGCCAGACGCATGGCATCTCTAGCAGCAGCATCCAGAGGAAAGGAAGCGTACCCGGTTACATAGGATTCATAGCCGTTTCTGATGAACCGCTATAAGTCGCTCTGGCAGCCGGCCTTTCTCAACAGATACTACGCTCGCACAGACTGATTCTGCCCAGTCCATCGGCGCCGCTTAAAAAGGGCTAAGGCTAATCATAATTTCTAGCCCTTACGCCCTATTGTTGACCTGATGGATCGGCCGATAACACTCTCGCTGGATCGCCGGTCTTAGCCCAACCCCACCCCTGGGCCCAGGAAGGCGGGCCCGCCGTCCTTTCTTTTTGGCTAACTGGGATTGTGCGCGCATGGCGCGGCAGAAAGAGAATAGAGGCAATTACAATAATAACAGTATTACGCTACTAAGCCCTATATTACGTATAGCAGACAAAGAGAAAATAGAGAGAGTCCCACCTTCCTTTCTTAGACGTCCTGAAGTCCTTTTGCCACGCTTGGGCAGCTCAATATTCTTCTGCCACGCACTTGGGCGCTTCACTGTTCTTCCGCCACGTACTTGGGCGTCTTAAAAGTTCTTGCGTCTCGCACTTGAGCGTTAAGACTTCTTAAAGTCTTTCTTCTTGTTGGCCGCGACGAGGAGCGCAGGTTCGATTACTAGGGATGACCGCTAGATTGTAC